>JBCHJU010443214.1:0-19385 GCA_039654505.1 Plocamopherus imperialis
TCTCTCTCTCTCTCTCTCTCTCTCTCTCTCTCTCTCTCTCTCTCTCTCTCTCTCTCTCTCTCTCTTTATATATATTTATAATATATATATATATATATATCCTTACATCTCACTTCATCTGCCTAAGATCCCCCCGATTTTTTTAGAGAGAGGTGAGACTTTTTCTTGTGTCAATCGATTGTTTCATCAATGTACAATTCTATTGTTATAATTCCTCACAATGGTTTTGTCTATTAGATCTAGATGAAAACTGTTTGTAGGTTGTTGCTAACCATGTCTTGGTCAAGCTATGTCTAGTTTAAGGTGTGACCACAAGACACACAATTCAGTGTCTGCCATATTGTGCAAGAAGGATAATGGTTGCTCTGAGACCATGGCATAGGACCTGTCCATGTTCTGATGTTCTGTTTTGCATCATCAGGCATGACAGTGTGAACAGATAGACTGAAACTGGTGCATGCTGACTAATTTCAGTCTAGAAACAACCCTAGATAAATTCTAATTGATTTGTTAGGTGGTTGACAGTTCGAAAGAGAAAGAGAGTGTGGGCCATTGGCAAATCACTTTTCTTTTTTTTTTCTTTTTTTTAAATATAAACACAATCTTTCTTGGTAAATATTATTCAAGACAGTATAGTACATATATATATATATATATATATATATGCAAAACAATGAGATGTTTGAGAATTTACAGCAGGATAAAAACTGAAATATGTCTATTAGATTTGATTATAAAATGGCCACGCCTCCTTGGGGGCTTGTAGTCCACTGGATACCAATACGCGGACAATGATTTTTGGTCACCCCCTTTGCCATCCTCTTATCTAAGATTTTAATACCGCTCCTAATTTCTCTTTTTTTCCATTTTCCCAAAGGGTGGGATATTAAGAGGACGCTTTTTTATTTTTATATTATATCTGATTTAAGATCTCATAATATTCCATTTTTATAAAATTGAGGGTTCATCTTTCATATAAAAAAAGTTCTCATTGTTCTCAACTGATGGTTTTGAAATGTTTTCTTTATCTGAAGAACTATATATACTTTGATTTTTCTTCTCTTTTGTTTAACAAGAACTAAATTTCTATTAATGTTTGTACAGGTGAGAAACCATTTGTCTGTGGTATATGCCATATTGGCTTCACACAGAAGCAGCGACTTGATGCCCATCTCAAAAAGCACATGGAGCGCCCTGGACAAGACATCAGTCCAGGGCAAAACAGGCACAGTCATATGATGTCTTCCCCAGCCCGAATGGATGCGTTTCATCAAGGGTAAGTTGCTAATTAAATTGTCTGTTTAAGATTGTTAGTAATGTTACTCATGATGCACTCATTCATACAATTCCTTGTGTTCTTAAATACATTTTTTTTTTTTTTGTCTCTAACTTATTTGCTTTTTTTTATTTATTCTAAAAGCGGATCTTTTTGATTTAAACTTGGTTCTGGTTTTTTTTTTTTTTTTTGTTTGTTTTTCTTTTGTGTTTTTTTTTTGTTTTTGGATTTTTTTGCTTTATCATCCTTTATTTTTATGTTGTCCGTTTAAGATGTTTATTCCTGGTACACAATTCATGCAGGAAGTCGTTATTATTAAAAAATGTGTAATATTTTTTCTCTTCAAATTGAAGTAATAGTTTATAAATGACAACACTTAACATAAGAACTATATAAATAAAGTGTAAATTAATTAAATTTGATTTAATTTATATCAAGCTCACTTTAATGTTTTAAGTCCAGTATTGAATGTTGTGTGTATATCATAGACTCTAAACAATTGTCACCCTTACAGACTGTCCTTTTCTTAAGAGCATCCAGTCTGCTTGCCCCTAATGCAGGTCACCTTTTATTATAAGGCTCAATTTAAATTGAAAAGACGTCTGAGAGAAATCCGACTTTATATTCTACTTTACTTTTTCTTGAAATGCAGGGATGCATGACCCCTACCCATTTTCCAATCAAGGGGACATTTTATATTTTTTTTCAGCCATTCTTCTTGCATTGTTTATGAATCACATCTTCCTCACCCCGATTACTTTTTTCTTTTAAAATTTTTACCTTGATGCCTAATGCATGTTCGTATAGCTGCCCCATTCTTTTTCTTGAGCTCTCGAGAAATTTTGTCATCATTGAAACCAAGATGGACTTCTAAAATGTGCAGTCACCCTCTGTTTAATATGTGTGTGAAATTTTCTAATGAAAACACCAAAGTAGCAATAATTCTCTGAAAGCTTAATCAAGTAAATTGTGGATCCTGCCCGTTTCTTGAAGAGGTCTGCCTAACCGGCTGGCTGTTTTTTTTCCCAGGTCACCCAAATAGCGACCCGTAATAAGCCTCATATATTTGAAGATCACTGCTAAATACTCTTTTTTTTATAATTCTATAATTTGCAATACATTTTTGTACACGAATATAATCATGTTTAAAAGATAAATCCTGCCAATCAATACTGTATGACATTTCTTGTGTATTCATTGCAGCCCCATGCGTGGTGATGATCCCCACAATTTCATGCACATGGTTGGACAGGGGATGCCATATATCAAGCAGGAGACTGGTGTCAGCGATATTCATTCAAACAATGCCCTGCGTCCTAATATTGACCTCAGTGGACCAAATGACGAAGAGAAATCCAGGTCAGGTGAGATGGGAAGGCTTGGAATGAGCCGTGAGATGGGTAAGACCAGCAGTGGTGGTGAGATGGATGAACGTGAGTCAAGCAGGGCTAAGACTGTAGAGGATGGTGACACTAGTGAGGAAAACAGATCTGCGCCGGTCAAAAACTCTCAGATTGCCGCACCCAGTTTCTCATCTGAAGGCATGTTTCTCCATCCATCTGGCTACGTGGCCTATGGGGGTATAGAGGACAGCGAAGAGTCACAGGACAATGATCCTCAAGAGCCTGGTACAGATGGATCTGAATTGTCACAGCAACAGGCCGGCAATATGGCATCCAGTGGAGGTCATCGCCGTAAACCTTCTGTGGTGAGAAAAAGGTATAGTGAATCACCTGGCAAAGAGACTGATGTAAAACCACAGCAGGAGGAACCAGTGGACGGTATAAATGGCTCACAAAAGTTCCATCCTCTCAATCCAACTTTAGATCAAGATCAAATGATGAAAGGTAGTGATGATGTAGATGAAAATGAATCCGAGGATTTTAAGGACAATGGGGAAGTTCTAGATGATAAAAACGACCCTCCATACCATGGAAATATCCATGTAAGAAATGGAGTTCACAATTCAGGGGTTAAAAAGTCCCTGGTTGGCCAAGTAACAGTAGAAACACGATCTCACAGTCGCAGAGTCAATCCCAATCATACAGACTCAACAAATATGGACAGGATGAATTCTCCTGTCGGAGGAGGTGGTAGTTTGTCCTATTCAGGACCTGGAAGTGCACATTCTAATTCAGGACTGGTCAAAATAAACAACAGAATTTCTTTGGTGAATTTCACAGCTGATGAGCTGATCACTCACTTGATGAAGAGAGATGATGTTCATAAGTGTCAGTTCTGTTGCTTGGTGTTTCAGGACGCGGCTATGTATCACATACATCGCAACATGCATGATAAACAAGACATCCGTCGATGTAACATGTGTGGAAAGTTGTTAATGGATAAATATGATTTTACAGCTCATTTTCTCAGCATGCATCAAAATTAGAAAATTTACCGTAAATTTTTTAATTGAACCATAGTCGTATCTATTATTTGGTATTTTGTCATTTCCTTTTTTAATCAGTCATCCCTAAGGCATGATAAATTTCCTCATGTTTCCTTTTATTTTTGAAACAGTGCCCATCATGCATATAGCATATTGCACCTATGGGAAATGCTTTAAATGATGTGATTATTTACCATATACAAAGTGTAATATATTACAATGCTTCCAATTACATGCAAGTACAAATCCAAGATTCTAATCAGACTAAAAACATTAAGTAGTTTTGAAAATGCAGACGTTTAGATTATGCAACGCTTCCCTTGATAAGAGAACTTTAAATGAAAGGATCTTTTATCTTTTAATTTGAAAGTAAAGTCAGTGAAATTAAAAAACCATTTGTATAAAGTGGTAATTTTAAAACTTTTACTTACATTAAGATATAATGGTAATTTTCTGGTTATTATAACAAGTTTTCTACAGGATTTTTTGTGTACCTTAATTGTATTTCTGGCTCCAATAGCTGAATCAATAGCTACAATACAGTTTTGTTGTCTTCAGATCTAGACTAGCACATTCTGTTGCCATATTTTGATTTTATACACTCATTTTTGGGGTCCCGAAGTACTTTACACATAAATGTATTTTACCCTGTGACCCCTATTATAGTATGGCTGCTTCAATGCGCTTTTTAAAATTTTTGCTTTTTTGAAAAAAAGACAAAGCAACTCAGTTTCCTGAATGAGGGGTAGCTGATCAATAATTGCTCAAGTGCTCTTGATTTTTAATTTAATCATGATTATTTTGCATGCTTGATTTTGTATTTAAGGTATTCATCCTTTATATCAATATCATCTATGTATCTTGTTAAAATTATATTATTTTCAGTCCTTTAAGATCATACACTTAATATAAATTTGAATCCTTGAAATATTTCAGAAATTTAAATCAGTAGCAACATTAGCCTTGCCTAGTACTATATACTATGGAATGTTCAAAATTATCGATTGCAGAGCTGGAGACAAGTGTGAAAGTGGGAGAAGGTTGATTTAGTCGAAGATCTCAAGCCTTATGATTGTTGTGATTGTGTTATCTTTATATTAATACTATATTCACAAGAGAATACAATAATCAGAGAAAAGCTTTGATTGTTGTGTTTTGCTGTTGTTGCTTTTTTCTTAATGGATTCTCAAAAACTGACATTTTCCAAAACAGATTTTTCATTTTTCTACCAAACAGCTCTATAATGTTTAGACTTCGATGTTCATATAAAAATGAATAATAAGCCATAGCCCTTGATACCATAATGTTTGTCTTTAAAAAAAAATTATAGACAAAGACAATCAATTTTTCGCTAGTTTCTGTAGAAATGCATTTAATTGACCTCTTCCCCCTTTTTTTCTCTAAAAAACCTACAACAGTATGGAATGAAAATTTGTAGAGTATACATTCAGTGTATATATGAGCTCTATTAAAGAAACAACACTAATCATGTTTCTTTTATCACAAATTGCTTGCTAGATGTCCTGACAAAATATGCTGAACTGTTCTTCAAAGACCTAACTGTAGAAAGCATTTTAAAAATAATTTAAGATTTTTTGATATGTGATCGTTGTCATTTTATAAACTTATTATAACTACAAATTTGTCTTTTCACTCAAAAGTAAATATTTGAAGCCACTCATAGCATTTTTACCCGGAATAAAATTGTGTTTTGCATATTTCTATTGACTTTTTTTTTTTTTTTTAGTAAAAATACTAAAGGTAACTTTCATTAAAATTTACTTTCACATGAAAAAGTGAGAATCTGGAAATTTGTACTCACACGTAAAATTATAGAATGACACTGATGATAAAATGTATATTACTTTCAAAGTGAAACCTGTTTGCATTATGTAGGACTGATATTAACATGTGATAACAGGAGGCATAATTGATTTTTATGATCCTCTTTGTCTTTTCTTTTCTCTTGCTTGTTTTTTTTTTGTTTTTTGGAAGCGAGCTATAAAAAGAGTGAAACATAAATCAACCCCCATCTCCACTCTTGTCTTTCCATCGCCATACATACAAACAAATAACAACAACAATCAAAAAGGCCCAACAAAAACTGTGTACTCTTTCCTTACACGTCTGACCTTTTAAAACATGACACATTGAATATATGTATTAATAATGGTTACAATGACCACCACACAGAGAGTAGAAAATTGATTGCCTACAAAGCAGGATTTTTTTTTGTCTTAGAATTAATGTTTTGTTGTAATTCCATTAGATGTAATGTTCGATGGATGCTGGTTGGTTGAGAAGTCAGAATACAGTATTTTAGTCTCACCCATGAGGGAATCTATTGCCCGGGTAATGATAATTTAACACTTAGGACAAGTACATTGTACTTGTGTTGAGTTGTTTTACATGAATAGGATTTAAGTAAGATTTCTAATATGCAGTACATGTACTAACTTTTTATTAAGTGAATAAAAGGAGTTTTCCTCCTTCATTTTCTAGTGAAATTTGAAATGTAAAAGCAGTATTGGTTGATTTTTGACAGTAATCCTCATGCTCAGTAAAACGTCATCTGTTGTCAATCATGCATTATCATTCAGTGTGTCATAATCTCTTGACTGCATGTCATCTTCCTTTAATTTTCTGCTGGCTCTTGATTTTTTGAAAACTTATCATTTTTCTGGCTTCCATAGAGTGTCCTTTTTTTTTTTATCTTCTTTTTTTTGTGTGTGTGTGTGTGTGTGTGTGTGTGTTTCTTGTTTTTCCTATACACTATGACTTCCAATTCTTTTGATTTTTTGCTTTATTGTTTAAATGTTGATTTCAAAGCATAAATATTTAAAGAGAAGTTTTTCAAAGTGAATACTCTAAAAATATTACCAAATTGTATTACATGTTCTGTACTTGCTGCAAGAGCATAAATTAGAGTAAAAGTATTCTATATGTACAGTTTTCATTATGGTATTTGTGTTTGTTACCTTCTTGCTTTTACTTTTATTTTATTCTTGATTTTGATCATAGAGATGATGAAGAGATAACAGCCTTCTTGAAAATTTCTTGGCATGACATAATATGAATAAATCTTGTATATATTATATTATTTATATATATAAATATATATAAAAACATTCAAATTTAATAATTTATAGAAAATTATATTGAAAGAGATACCCATTTCTCATGCATTACCAATATTCTCATAATAAGTTTATAAGTCAAAATATTATAATTTATTGAGCTCGATTTTGATTGTCCTTGTGGATAGTTCTTGTGTCAGTGTAAATCTTTTTGTCGTCTAGTCATTGACTTACTTTACAAAAAAAAAATATAATTCTTGTGTCCTTTTTGAAAGACTTCACATTTGTGTCTTATACTTTAACAAATATAGATATACATGTATAGTGAAGGGCAAAAGAAACGCAAATTTTTCAGTTGGTGAATAAATGTCAATACTTTCTTCCCGTGGAAAGTATGAACTGGTATCACTATAAATTGGCTTCCAGCGTTATGATTAAAAGATTTTGAATCTCGCAAAGCTTTCATTGGCAATACGCAACTCGCAGGTGAGGATTCGTCATTGGTACTCATGGAATGTTGTGAGCGGTCAGTTTGTGCTCACTGAGTCAAGCATTGCAGACCTATAAAGTCTGCTCTTTTAAAAGTTCATTTCAATTCAAAGCATGTATGTGACAGAGGTGCCAAGATTTTTGGCTGAAAACCACGAAAGAGCCATCGGCCGACTGGAGTATAGTATGGCAAATCTGTTGATCAAGTGGCAAATGCTGTAGGAGTTCACCCGAGCACAATCTTTCGCCTTCACAACAGACTGCAAGCGATCGCAACCTTGGTGGATAGGCCAAGAAGCAGGTGAACAAGGGTGACAAATCTGGCTCATGTTCGAGTCATTGTGTGTCAGCACCAGCAGGAATCATTTTTACCCGCCTTCAGAAACTCTCTGTCTGTAACACCACTTGAACATGTTTTAGACATTTGATTTGACTTTTTTAAACCTGTGTTGAATTTCCTTATTTATTTAGTCTCTAATTGTATTTGTGTTTCCATTTGCGTTACACTTTACATGTATATATATATATGCATATTATTCAAATGCCTGTAACACATTCTATATGTTATATTACAGTCATGAGTGTTGCAATATCTAATAGTGTTACATGTTATGTCACTGTATGACATTCTTTTGGATCTTTTTATATATGCTCTCCAAAAAAAGAAACACATTTAATTTTGAACGGCCTCCTTTTAAAAGAAATAAAAGACAAAAATGAACCGTTTTCCTAATTTCCCACCATTCAGTTAATTAACAATAAATTGTTGATATAACTGTAAAGTAAATCGTCAGGCTGCTGTTAATGATTTGTAAGAAGAGCGGTTGATTTGTTTTTTGAAGCGAGACCGTTTAGTACTATATTATGTGTTTCTTTTTTTCGGAAAGTATATATATTTATATATGTAGATTACATTTTTAAAAAATTATATTACAACTAGATACATGTGTAACTTAAAAAAAACTTATCACAGGAAGTACATTTTCTGCTGAGCTTCCATTCATTTGTTAGTAATTCAACGTCAGCATCATTTCATATAATATCATCCTAAAATGTGTTAAACAAAAAAAAAAACGAGAGAAAAAGATTGAGACATATATCAAACATATACAGTCGACGCCGTCTAAGTGCACGCTGCACAAGTGCACGCTTTCCTGCTCTGACAGAATTTTTCCGATATAAAACTCAATCATTAAGTGCATGGTTGCTCGGCCTCACTTCGGCTAAGTGCACGGTCACATTCCGTAATGATAGTAAATAATAGGCCTTGTAAAGACATGGCATGGGACATCAAGCACTGGCCTTGCGATTCCATGCCGTTGCGAATGTGATCAAAGCCAATGTAACAAATGGGACGCAAACCATGTTTCACACTAAAGTGCCACAAAACCGAGACTTCCTTCACCCAGCTAGTTTTCCTAACAGCCATTCACATAATCGTCTGGCGGTAATGTGAGGCCCAGGCAGGTAGCGTAGATCCAGTGGCCATAAAGTGAAAGTGAAGACGGAATATACCAGCCCCCCACACCCCCTTTCCTTTCTCCCTGTCTTTAATTGGTTGGTCAGCTTTATTTGATTGACTTCAAGCATGGCTTGATAGACTGGACTGGGCCAGCAGGGTATAGCATGGTGTCAAAGCATTCGTTGGTTAAAATTAACTCATTCCCTACTGATTGGTTTTCCACCACTGGGCTGACTCGTTTTTCACACTCTGCCTACAACTTGGTATTACATGTATTTATATTCTATGCTGTTTGTGCCTCTAAATTTTCAAGTAACATACAAGTATTGTATTTCAAAATAAAGGTGAGAGGATATACCTTCTGGAAGTGTAAATGGGTTTATTAATTGAAAAATTTTTTTTTGCATTTTACAGGCTTATTTGTGAAATATCTCCTCTTCCATTACCCCAGTAGCATTGGGCTTGTGTTATATTGTGTGTTATTTATAAATCCATGCGAATTTGAGGTCAATATGTTTGACAATATCAGAAAAAGATTATGCATGTAATAACTAAAGCGCAGAAAAAACAAAAGTAAAAAAGTCCAGCCTCAACTGCAACTCTTTTACTGCCCTTCCCTTGCCACCCCTGGTTTATTCTTTGTCCGGGAGGATTGTCACCATCCATTATCCCTTCCCCTTCCCCTTCCCTTTGGAACATTTCTCATTATATAGGCCCTTCCCCTTTGTCAACAAATTCACCAGCCCTACCCGGTCCCGTCCCTTGATTACCACTATCGCTATCTCTGCTGTTATTAGATCTACTATCATCGTAATTTTCCTCACTGGTATCACTATTATCACTTTCAATCAATACTGATGGCTCATCTACATCATTCTGAGTCCATAGATCTAGTAAATTACAGGCTCTTTCGGCTGAAAACCTGGTAGGACAATTAGATCTAGAATCTAGAACTTGAGGGACCTTTTTTCATTATATCAAAAACTTTTCACACAGCATGTAAACAAACTGTCGAACTTGACACAATCTACTTCAAAAATGCGTTGAAAACCGCTGAAATCTAGGAAAGAAAGTTTGTATTTTGTTTTTGAATGCCGGGTACACAATTTGGTTTATTTACTTTGAAACATTGACTAAAATACGGCTTTTGGTCCAAATCGGAAGTAAGGCAGAGCCGTAAAATACAGCTCACGGTAGGGAAAGAGTTAAGGGACCTTACTTGAATAACTCCATCCATAGGGTAAAATTGGGTGACATGTCGGCAGCCACCTAAGTGCACGCTTTAGACATGTACAATGTGCACGCTCAAGCCTGCTCCCAACCACCGTGCACTTAGCCGGCACCTACTGTAATTTCAGTACTCAAATCAATTGTGAAAAATTGACCTTTTTGACTTAATGATTTGTAGGCCTACTGGCATGATTCACAGATCTTGTAGCTCAAGCTTTTTCCTTGATTTTTCTGTGGAGTGGATGCTGCATTTTTTAGGGTTTTTTTTACTTCCATGTTTTGTTGTTCTTTTGATGTCTTGTCTGGGGTGTTAATTTGATAATGTATTGATATTCCTTAGGTTTTTGTTTAAATTGACTGGGAAGATTGTGATTGGTTGTCTTCTTTTTTCAGTTTTTTTGGTAATGAAATAAAACTGCATGGTGAATATGGGAAATGAAAAAGGAGACAAGGAGACTAAATTGTATCAACTTTCTGCTTCCTCCCTGATATTATTTGCCAGTGCCTGTGATGATTAATAGTTTCCATTGTCCTTTTGCCCTTACTTTCCATTATAATGATGAGGAGGTAAGGAAAGGGAAACAATTGTCCATGTAGCTTTCATTGTAATGTGAAATTCTAATATGGACTTTAATATTTTATTATGTATCGTACATTCATACAATGTTTTGTACAGGGAGATGGGGACTTATTGGGATCAGTCCCCCACTTAATCCAACTCCCATGCAGATAAAAATATTGGCCGTTTGAATGTATGATTTGTGCCAATGCATGTGTATGTGTCGGATAAGAAGGTTGAATGGTAAGATTTAATGGGCATCTGCATTTCTTTTGTGGATTTAAGGAATGCCCCTCCACTTTTTTTATGAAGGAAATTTTGTTATGATTTGTACCCACTAAAATTTTGTTTTCTGATGGTGCTGTTGCATAAGATAAAAATCAAGCATCCAACCTTGTGACATATTTTTATTTATTTTAATACTACTGCTTTTATTTTGCTGTCCTTCTCTAGTCATTGTTAAAATAAGCATTATCTTTTCTACTTTTTTGATTTTGTAATTTACTTTTTAATGGTTCTTTTTCACAGCTATCAAATAAATAAATAATGATTTTCATCGTATCAAAAAATTAATTTGACATTGTTTGGACATGATCTGCAAAAGGAAAGTGTTATTAAGGCATCACAAAATATTCAATTTAAAAAATATATGCCTTTAAAAAATTCAAAGAATTTGTCTGTGAAATAAATGATTAATTCTTTTTGTAAAATCCCAAATGTGTTCAGATACGTTTTATTTCATGGATTGTCTTGTATGTGTAATTTGTGTGATGATGATTTGTTTAAGTCAGCCAACATTATCACCAGTTTGGTTACCATTAAAGTAAGTCAACAATAAAAAAAAACAATACAGGTTAAGGATAAAAAAATTTCTTTTAGTATTTGTATCGTACATGTTTTCTCATTGAACTGGATGACTGAGTTGAAAGGGGTTTAGGTTTTGGGTTATTTATTATTTTTTTTTTTATTAAAGCTGAAATGCTTTTTGGTATCTTTTTTGATCTGTACTAAGTTTATTATTATAAAATCAACCTGTATATGGTACTATTTCACAATAGTGCTGCATTAGGCCTAAATTTTGGCTTTATTTACACTTTACCCAATTTCTCAATTCCGATAAAAATGGAGACGGAATAAACAAGTACTCCAGTCCCGAGCTGTAGCACAAATACACACAACCATAAAACAGACCACCAACTGAACTAAAGTTGGATACAACACTAGGAAATGGCATTAGCTAAATTGAGTTTAGATGTGATCAACCAAGCAAACTGGCATGGGAGGAACACATTACTAAAATGCAATAAAATAAATCAAGACTGATTCACCAGAAGGAATTTTACATGACAGCAACAAAGACGTCAAACTCAAATATTACAAAACATAAAACTGAAACTCAACAAAGACCTGTCAAATGCAAATGTCGAAAGGGATACGATACAGTGGAAATGAAAAATCCAAAAATGATCATCCCAATTTCAAAGTACATTGACAGAACTAGAATAAATTAGACACTAGAAACATTGCACAAAACAGAGAAGAATGGTTTTCCCTCAGCAGAGAGAATGGCCAAAGCAGTGAAGTCCGACAACCACGACAGCTAAAGACAATAATCCCCATGTCCAATTTCCCAAAGGGCTAAAAGATGAAATGATGACATTAAAATTACAACACATTTTTTTTAGAAAACGGGTCAAAATTTTTAATCGTCCAATCCAGGGTAGACCTTTATTCATTTGTTCCATCTGCTTTACGACTAAGGATCCATGATAAGTGTACTGTGAAAAGCTGATGAATCTTCTTAACTGAGGGTTCAGCTCTACTAGGATGAAGATCTCTTATTACATGAATAAGCATAATTTTTCATGGTGCTAAAAGGCAAATCCATATGTATTTTCTTTTCGATCTCTGGATTCAACGAAGATAGCTGGTTTCAAACATTTTTGCCTATATTTGAATCCTTCATATTCTATTGTTGGCCAAAATTTTCTCTTGGTTTATCGGGAAAGTTGCTGCTGTAAACTGAACTAGATAGCCTAATATGAGTGTGAGTAATTTTCCAGCGTGTAAAACTACATGTATTACGGGTGACTATAATCAGTACCTGTACATTTATAATTTCATATGAATGTGTAAAAGTGGCCACACAGCGATTAAGCCATGACAACATTGAGGGCATTTACAAAAGAAATAAAACCAAACTTGGAATCAGTGTAAAATATGTTACATATAAAATTTATTGGCATCTTTTGCATCATGTATAATCTATTTTGTAAAAAGCAACAAAAAAATAACAAACAAATACAAAACAAGCATATCTGTACAAGATCTTGAATGATATTGATATGTCACAATTAATTCATGCAACTAAATACATGTATATTGAATGTTAAACCAAACAATTTACAAGAACACTTTCTTTGTCTTTCACATAAGAGCTTCCATTTTCATTGTTGTGCAAAGAATAAATTTCAACTACACAGTGATGTCATAAAGTTAAAGCATAACATAAAACGAAAAGGCTAAATGTATAATTTGACTCAAATATGCATCTTTGCTTTTCTATTTATTGTTATATCCATCATTTTAAAGGTATAATAGGTTAAGAAACCTTTGAAAACCAAGTGACAGTTTGTTCAAACTTTAGACTGTTCTAGAGACAAATGAATTTTGCCCAATTGAAGTTGAATTACGTGTAACAGAAGTTTTATATTTATGCCCTCTGGCAAAAGTTGCATGAGAAAATTTGAAAAAAGACGATTATCAACGTCTATTCCATGAACAATTTTGTATAATTGTATAAGTATAAGACCACCCTTTATTGAATATATTCTAAATTTTAAGTCTATTTATGCCTTGCATCATATAGTCATATGGTTTTTAAAATATGGTGAGGACAGTGGTATCATGATTGTCAATTAAATGTACAACATCCATGACAATGATGATGGTGAAAGTTGTCAATAATTAGTGTAAAAGAACTGTGCCAACTCAAAGAAGTTATTTATCTTTCCTGATTTTAAAACTGCAATGAAACAGCAAATAAGCTTAATCAAAGAGAAGGGATGTTATTAATTACACAATAATTCTCATCATCTCTGCTGGTATTTAATTCACCATTGACCAACAAGATTTTCAACGAAAATGAAATTTCTCCATTCAGCAAATCATACAATAATAACAGGTAAACATGTGGTACCAAATTTGCAACCATACGTCCAAACAAATTCAGGTGATTCAAGATACGGATAAATCTTGAGCAGCAAAGGCCAGTGACAGGAATAAAACTTGAAATCAAATGAATCAAGAGGAGCAAAAACACAACCACCAATAAAACAAGATCAATGAACAAGTAATAACTCAATCCTTAACTGCTGGTAATAGACTTTGATTTTTGACAAATTTATCAATCTGTGTCATTTAATCACAACATAAGATGTCAAAACTAACACTCATCTATAAATCATTATGGAGGTTAAAAATGTAAAATAAGACATTTTACAATCAGAATATTTTTTTTAAAAGAAAATGTCAATGTTTTCTTTCTTCACTGTATTGACCTATTAGACTGTCTCAAATTATTGAGTATTGAGACAAAGGTTTAAAATTCATGTATAAGCTTATATTAAGGAATGTCTGATTCAAAACTGTTGAAGGCACAAATCATAAAAGAAATATTAAAAGCATCATGTATCATGTATGTACATCTGAATCAGCAGATAAAACATTGGGTAAAAATTTGAAATAAAATATAGCCTGAAAATTATTTTTATAAAGTCAGTGGGTTTCTTTGAGTCTGAAAAGAAATTTGCTCCCAAGTCAACTTCGTCACAATGACTTATACAACTCATGTATTATAACTTTTGACGTTTCAGAAATAAAAGGTAAATGTACATTTTCTATATTTCTGTTATGACATTTGGTTATTAAATGAATAAATGTGCCGCCTTTCTAAGGGTGCAGTAATATTTGGATTCAAAAGAAATACATGTAAAAACAAGAGAGAGCATTGGGATCAGAAAGAAAAATGCTAACTACATGTATATATCTACATATAATTATGAAAAGATTGAATGAAAACTTGTATCAAAAATTGTATAATTTAATCCTTCCCAATGGTCATAAATTAAATGAGTGAAAAAAACCCAAACATATGATAATGTGATCAAAAGGCAGGGAACTAAATAAAAATTAGATGTGATGCATCAAATTAAATTTTAAAATGATGTCCTTCAATTGTATTAGTCATAAACCCAAGATAAAAGCAAACTTTTTTCAAATATCTATTTAATATTTAAGAATTCCATGGGAAACTGCTTCAACTACTTCAAATACACTGAATATTAAGGATAAAAATAAAAACAATAAGCCTGTGTATTTAAAATGTTGGAATGGTTAAAATGTGTCATAATATAAACAAAATCAAAGATTTGCTCATTCCCGTGCATATGACTCTTGTAAGTACAGTGAAATGATTTATTGAAAGAGAAATTACGGAAGAAAAAATAAAACCTTTACAAATTTTTAACATTAGCTACCATGGGGCCATTTTAGGTCACAAGTCTCAGACTTATTTGGACCATTTGATATATGATGATATTAATCTAAGTGTAAATAATGAGCAATAACACAGAGGATGTGATACTTTCCCAAAAGACAGCTAAAGAAGAGCTTCAATGATAATGGTAGTAAAGCTCTTGTAATGAAGGTTCACAACTGAGGACTAAAAATATATATATATATAAAACAACAGAACATTAGAGATGTGTAGAAAAGACAAGAAAGAGAGAGCCTTAAGATTTCAAATTAGGTCAATCAAATGAGGAATGGAAGCTTAAATTATAAAATAGATGTGATACATAGATCTAGAAAGAAAGTGAAAGAGAAGAATGATGTCGTAAGAATGAACACAAGTATAAGAGGAGGAGCTACAATAATTTCCAAACAAAAGCGACTGCAGCCAAACTCAATAGATAGAAGGATGTCAATTTGCTGTGTTGTGTGGATGGTGCAGAATTACATCCATTCCAGTCATTGCAAAAACAGTAAGTAATACTACTATCTACTGAATCGAGAGGATTAAAAGGATCATTGATACGAGCTGGGACGCAGTAACCATGACGGCGTAAAACAGGCATTCGTAACCTATGTCTTGTGGATTTCATGAGGTTGTGTTCACATTCTCGGGTGTACTTTGGCTCTTCTCCTGAAGGATCGTAAAAATGAAAGAAAACATCTGAAGTGTATGACAGTAATTTATAAAGAACAATGAGAAAGAAATATTAACAGAAATAACATTTCATTCTGTTTGTTTCATAAAGTGATTATGACTAATGCTCTGTACAACACAGAACCTGAACAGCTAGTAGTACTTTGCTTCACTAGATAATATCAATGCCCTTTCCCTTGGAAATTAATAATTTTCATCTTCTTCCTGTTTTAGACCAGTTTGGCTTGCTTTTGCAAAGTACAGACGGTTGATCATTACAGATTGTAAATAATAATTATTATTTTTATTATTAATATTTTATTACTACATGATGCTCATAAAAAACATAAATTTAAAAAAAGATTCTAAGTTCTTATGTTCCCCAGTACAGAAGAGTTGCTCTAAGAACCCGGTTCACCTAAGAATCTAAGAACCTGGAGTTTTCGTGCAACCGAATTTTTCCTGTACAAAACTACCCCCTTAAGAACCTGGTAGTTGTGGCGCGGTCCGCCTTAGAACCCTGTCTCATTGGAGGTGGATTATATAAAATCAGTAAATTTGATGCATGCAATTGCAGATAATGTGAAAAGTTGTAAGTCAATGACAGACAGACGTTTGAGAAAACTATTGCTCAGGTTCAGACATCCATAGGTGTCATAAACACGTCCCTCAGGTGCGATAGACCCTTTGGCCCACTGACAGTCAGACATGGCGAGGTTGTGCGACCCATCTCGTCCATTGCTCGATCACAACAAGTGATAGACACCGATTGTGCCTCAGCACCTCCAGAGGAACAGATAACCAAAGATTATGTAGGTGTGTGTCTGGGTTTGGAGGGAAGCTGAGCGACTACGAGGGGAAGGCATTGCATGCATTGCTCTGCAACATCAAAGATCGTCATGTTCTCCTATTCCCCTACTACTGCTGGCCTATTCACTGTTGTGAGCTTTCTCAGGCAATCTTTTGTTTCTCATGATTCCCCCTTTCTGATTGACTAAAAATTAACCAATCACGGGACGTTTTCAATATGAGAATCACCATGTCGAGCTGTTGTGGCCAAGGGACTAGCCAACCCAATAAAGTGCATGCACCTGGAAGCAAAATATCACAGTCCTGCTAAGAACCCACTTTTTCTGTCTCTCCGACACAAGGTTCATAGAGCAAAAGTACTGTATCACACATTATAGAGTCACAGGCAAGTTTTCTAATAACCATAGTTAAAAATGCCTCATTTTGTAATGTACCTGGTATTTTCTCTATAACTTTGACACAAAATTCATCGCCACATTCCCGCCATGGGTACATTCTCCAAACCACATCGTCTCCACAGCCGCCCATGGAACTAAAGCATCTATGACACATGATGGCCTCTCCTGCAATAAAAAACAGGAAATTTTCAAGAAAATGTTTCAAAATGAGAAAAAAACAACAAAAGCTTGAAGAATATTATTTGAATGAACTTTTAAACAGTGTCATCAGTGCTGTTTAAAATAATGGTCATAATTCATGTAGCATTGATAACTTTAACAACAATAATACATTATACATGTATTCAAATTAAATGGGCATTTGGTACAAAATAGGAGTGTTGATTTAATTGATCAAAAACCTAGTACAGTAGAACATGAAAGTAACGAGCTCGGAAATAATGAGAACTCGGAAATAGCAAGTAAAATCTAAATCCCCGTTTCTTTCCCCTTATTTGAGTCAATAAAATTAGCATGAAAGTAGCGAGTATGAAAAAAGGGCCAACTTGGAAATAATGAGTGTTTCCTTCACCATGCTAGGACCACTAAGGGTAAAACTTTACTAAAACTAAAATAGTCCGAGAATTTTAGAGTCAGTGAAATTAGCTGCCTAACACATTCCTTCACTTAAAATGGAATAACCCATCCTCCCTCTAGCTGGACGAGTCAAAGTGTCACGTTGGTGCCATGCTTAGCCGTGCCATAGGCCTTTATTAGGGCCTCTTGATCTACCAATAAGTGATCAGAGTCGGACAGAGATGAATTTAATTTTATGTCATCTCTGCATCACACATGCACAAATCAAACATGAACACACAAAGTGTGTACACACACACACACAGGTCTTTATCTAAGACTAGTCGCTAAACTATCCCTCGTAGCATTTCATAACTATTTTAGGCTGCTTGGGAAGAGCGTCAACTCGGAAATAGCGAGTAATTATGGTTGGACCTGTCAAACTCGTTATGTCCGAGTTCTTTTTAAAAATAAAGAGAAAAAAAATTATTTTTTTAAAAATTAAAATAAAATAGGGTAACATGTATTTTTTCTAAAATGTTCGAGCCATTTCATCTGCTATTCTGATTCTATTTCAAATTTTCTTCTTTTTTTCATTTTGCCTGGGTACATGGTAGGCTATGTGCCTCTTTATCGGGATAACTAGCGAATTATTCCAGGTTGAGGATGAGCGGTGAAAGGACTAAACAACTCTCTCGGTCGAGTCAAATTTGGTTAAAGTATTATTGCAACTTTCAGAGTTTATTGATAGATTTGCTCAAATATGAAACCAAGAACAATCAATTTAATTTACAAATTTTAAACAAACATTATCATCATAAAATATTTATGTAATTTTTGGTCAAACCTTACGGCCTTATTGGTGACCAGTTGTTCTCAAGAGTTGACCAGGATCAGGATCAGGATAATTAATATGCAATAGGCTATCTTAAGCCCGTCAATGCAAATGTCCTAGATCTAAAATACAATGCAGTTTACGGACTTATCCGATGTTTGGAGATGTTTCGCTTAAAGGATTCCGTGGATGTGCTGTTTATCGCTACGCTGTCTAAATTGTTCCATTGTTTTATTGTTCTTGGGAAGAAGCTATATATGTCCGTTCGTATGTGTGGAATGGTAAATTTTGAAGGGTGGTAACTTCTCGTGTTGTATCTGTCTGTTGTGGTAGAGAAATGTCTCGGAACGGTACGCGAACAAAACTAAATCCAATCCAAACTCAATCACGTGGCTAGGGGTAGCTCGTCAGTGGCCTGGTTACCAAAACCAAAAAATGGCTGGAGGCGTGTCCTACTTACTGGTTTGGTTGCCGTTGTTTTATAGACAAGTCCTTTCATAACCTTTATCTTGTTGATACATGCATCTTGCTGGTACATGTATCTTGCTGGTAATGTATCTTGCTGCACATGTATCTTGCTGGTACACGTATCTTGCTGGTACATGTATCTACGTCATGTTTTAATGAAAAGCAGATCCCAGACTGGCATCTCCGTCCCGACAGATTAATATACCGGTACCGTACCACTGTCTACCAGTAAATCGTATTATCAGGATTGTAGGTAAACTGCCTGGTTATTATCTACCACTCTACCTGTGACCTAATTTGGCCAGGGGGACAAAAGTCAACCACCAATTTAGTCCTGGATTCACCCCCCCCCATTGTGGATGGTAACCATTGTCTGTCTATCCGTCTGTAAGCGTATGTGTCTGTGTATGTGTGTATGAGTGTGCGTGTGTGTGCGTGTGTGTGCGTGTGTGACTCATACAACCCCTGGCATGTAGAGGTAGTGAAAAGACAGATCTAGACCTGTCTGTATTTGGTGAAAAACCATAATATGATGTGGGCAGGTTTGGAGAATGATGAAGGAGGAGAAGGGTTGTGTTTTGTGGTTGTTGTTGTTGTTGTTGTTGTTGTTGTTGTTGTTGTTGTTGTT
>JBCHJU010443326.1:0-13276 GCA_039654505.1 Plocamopherus imperialis
TTGCGCATGTAAAAGAACCCTCGGTGATTAAAATCGAAAAGAGCAGGCCATATTGGCCGTCACCCTGGCAAAATTCGTTCCTACCGAAATGGTTATTTCTATCATGCACCCCTATAACCTCTTCTACATCAGACTTATTGACTAGTTTATTACTCTGAATTCAAGTAGAAGAGGCAAAGATCAGAGGGGAAGGGGGTGTGGCTGGGCACCCAACCTCCCCTATACTACTAGCCCAGGCGTAGCAATATAGTTGCTACAAGATCGTCAACTCTGACGGAAAAAAGCCATTATATGCTGGAATGGCTATGGGCATCGGCCTCATGACTGATTCGATTGTGCAGACATTCCCAACCCCATAAACTAATTCACACGTGTAAACGTATTGTGAAATGGGCCAATCATTGTCTGACCAGCCGTCCATCCGGCCCACCCCTACACCTCGACGTCTACACTTTGTCCTTTGCTTATTACTTGTTCCCTTGCCTGCTTACCTGATTGTGTCATCAAAGAACTCATGAGATCCAGACGCTGATCTCGATTGATAAGTAGCCAATCGTCTGGTTTGATGTCATCACTAGCTTATGCTGCCAAGGTGGAAGGCAGGGTGTGAGGTGACAGACCAGTGCTACATTATTGCCTAGTGTAATAGTTTCAAAACGCCGTAAACATGTTTTTGTACAGGTGCCACAATAAGAAATTGTCATCCTCTGTTACCTCTGGCAAATTTGCTACAACTTGAGTTTATTGAAAGAGGCTTCACAGAGGAAACAGCTGTCACCAGGTGTTCTTATATCCGATGTTGCGTACTTATAACCGATGGAAATAAATAGGAAAGTATTCTGAAAGGCAGAATGTCGTTCTTATAACCGATGTGTTCTTATAAGCGGTGGGCACTGTAATATAAATCAGAGCAAAAGGCAGTCTCAAGACAGGGGATAAGCAAAGGGAGGTAACTTGACATTCATTCCCCGTCCATACCTCTGACTTGAGATTATTCCCTCTTGGCTTGCTCCGAGAGGGTCGAGAGGAGGTGCCATTCTCTTGCTCCTCACCAGTCACAGTGGGCTTTGAGTTCCGCGTGGATCTGGATGACACACTCTCCTGTTCATCGCTATCCACCACGGCAGGCTTCGCCTTCTTCTCTAAGGTTTCAAAATGGGAAATTCTTTGCTTCTTCACTGGAATTTCTGGATATTCTACCGTCTGCAAAATAAAAAGACAAAAAAGAAAAAGAAAAAAAAGATAATTCCAACAAAAATCAAGACATCAGTATTTAGACATGTTTATAGGGAAAATGCAAAGCATTAAGAGGGGCCCTAAAACAATAGGTATGCTTACAAAAGACGGACATCATCACAACACAAAATTATGCTACTCTTGACTAATCAACTGTTATTTTGCTAAACTTAAGTAGAATAGTAGAATCATTGCCCTGCCAAAAGCTAGGCAAAGTTGTGGAATCGTCGATGGTTTCACTGTGTTTAACAAATCCTACCATTCTTGCTTGGAATCGTTTGAACCAACTCTACATTTGGCATTTTGCCAAGCTTAATCAAAACCATACTCTTAAGCAGATTGTGACATGCTGTTAAGAAACGGCTTTACACAGTAAAAAAAAAAAATGTCACATATGAAGAAAGTTGGTCTTTTAGCCAGACCAAGGTTCTTTGGCAGAGAAACATTTGCTTTCAGGCAGAGACTTACAGCAATACTAATTTAACATACGAATTGTGACATCTAACCTGTTCTTTTGGTCTTGACCGCTTGACCTCAGCACGGTCTACATTGTTGCGAGACCTGGTTTTCTTGTTATCCTTTTCCTCCTTTTCCTCCTCTTCTTCCTTTGCTTCTTCCTCTTCTTCTGAGGATGAAGGAGGCCGTCGCTGAATTCTTTTTTTGGGCTCAGGCTTGGGACTTGACTTTGCCTCATTCTGGGTCATGGGTTAGAAAAAAGAAAAAAACTTTTATTTAAATTGACACCACTATTGCAGACACCTAAGGAAAAAAAATGACTATGAGATTTCTTTTTCATCCCAGTTTGAGTCTGAAGAAGGCTAGTCCATTAAATACACCAGGTAACACAAGGTAAACGTGGGAAAATTACAGAGGATACCCCTCAAAGAACAAAGAGGTAGACATAAAGTAACCATTCTATTCAAAGCAATTAATGGACTAGCAATATCACCACTTGAGGAGTTCAACATGGAAAAAATCATACAAGATCTGGCGCTCAAACATTTAACACTACCTTCATCAAATGCAGATAGCCAAACTCCCAAGCAATAAAAATACAGTAAAGATACCAAAGGTTTCAAGCAGGAACTTAGATGAACAAGACTTATTTCAAAATACTACAGCAATGAATTACTTTAGGCATGCTGACTAGAATACTCAGCTGAGTTTGTCAACTATTCTGAAGACTAAGTAAAGTAGTCCTTTCAAGCCTTTCGGCTCATAGGGCGGGAGCCGTATCACTTTCTGTCTATAGAAGAATACTTTCCCAGCCGAAACTGTACCCATTTTCACCTGGGTCGAGTGAAGTAACAGGGGTAAATTTTCTTGCTCAAGGAAAAAACGCATTTCCCTACGGCGGTTTGAACCCGTGACCTCTCGGTCCAAAGCCCATCACTCTGTCCGCAGAGCCACTTCGCCCCTATTCTGAAGACAAAGGCTATGTAGATATGAATTGTGTGTGTTTGAGCAGTTTCCTTCACCAGACTCCTGCAGGGAAGGTAAAAAGCAAGCTCATTTATACAACTCCTGAACGGTTTTGTCGAGAAATTTCACACCTTGGTACGTATAGCAGCAGCGATGGCTGCCTTTCTGGGCGGAGGGCTTGGACTAGGGGACCTCTTTTTGGGTTTGGATGGGGGGGCACTTTTGACTGGCGGCCGGGACGGGGCGGACCGGCGTGGTGGTGGCGGGGGGCTGGGGCTGCGGCGGGGCTTTTTGACGGGCTTTGTGGACGACTGGGAGGTGCTTGTGGAGGAGGTGCCTGACGACCTTGACCTGGCACGTGGTTCTGGAGATGGTGAACGAGGGGGTGGTGAAGCTTTGGCCCTCTGTAGGGAAAAGAAACAATGGGATGAAATCAAAACATCGATGTCAAAATGATAAAGAAGAAAAAAAATCAACTCAAAAGAAACTCAATAATATAATTTAAATTTTACATTCTTGATTCATTTATTTTCTCCAAGAATATGAAAAAGAATTTTTAAAATTTAACTTCACTGATTCTACAAAATCCAAGACTCACCCTCCCTGAGCTTGAACGTGCCTCAACTTTTTCCTCTTTTTGTAAAACCACACTGACATCTTTTGTTGACTGAACAACTTTCATTTTCTGGAAAGAGAAAAAAAAAAAAAAAAGGAAATACTCCTTAAAATCAAAATTTCAATGTAATCAAAATGCATGTATAAAATTCCTTTTTAAAAGCTCAAAACAATATGCTTTACCCTCACAATTTAAAGTAAGTAGATAGTCTATTTTCTTTAAAATCCAATGACACTATAAGGTTATAGAGGTATGAAAAACATATCCAGAATAGACATCCCAGAGAAACTTCGTGCCACGAAAAAGATTCGCTGAGAGAAATATTTACCTGTAATTTTTCCAACATTTCTGTCTTACGAAGAATTTCCTGTCAATGACAAAGACAATAAAGAAATTGTTAAATGATAAGTAATGCAAATGCTTCAATAGCTAAGCTGCCAATCTAAATTCACTGACTTAATCAACTATTCAAGGACTGAAACTGTTGGTTGTTTTCTCTGGAAAGAAGGAAAGAAGAGAGAACTGGAAAGAAAAGTAGCTTATAAGTAGAAAAAAAAAAAAAAAAAAAAAAAAAGAATTAAATGAGGCAAATAATAAACCAAACCAATGTACCTTGAACTACCAAGAGGGAAAAAGCTGAAAGGTTAAGAAACTTTTATTTCATCAATACAATAACCCCTCCTATGTGTTCCTGAATCATTGCACTTACCTCTTCTAAATCTTTTTTCTTTTGCTCTTGCGATTTGATTTCTTTCTTTAATACACCTTCTGGAATGTTCAGTTTTTGTTCAGATGAAGAACACCTATTATTTGGAAAACATAAGAAATATCAAAAATAAACCTGTTTTGTTTTTGTTTTGTTTTTAAGTCTTTAAGAAGTATACATTTTTAGTTGTTAAAAAAAATAAATGAATATTTTTTTTTTTAATCTTCGTCCCCAGTAAAATAAATGATAGGTGATAAAACCAAAGCAAAAATTAAAATAACATGATACATGATGAAGGCTCTGTCTCATACAAATATGGTAGGGCAAACTCTCTCTGAGAGAAAATCACGTCAGTAACCAACAGCTTGAGATCGAACCCATCTCATATCATTACAGCTGTGATGGCTCCAGAGAAGACATAAACATAAACTCACTCATTTTAAATTAAGGAAAGAATAAATTAGCAGTCTGTGAGGTCCAGAAAGTGGGTTGATTGTGTAGTCTTAAGTCTAGGAGGCCCTTTGCGTCAGAGTTGACAATCTTGTAGCAATTTCATTGCTATGCCTGGGCTAGCAATGTAAGGGGAGATTGGGTACCTAGCCACATGTCCCTCCCCTCTGATCTTTACCTCCTCTATTTGAATTCAGAGTTATGAACATGAACTAGTCAATAAGTCTGAGGTACAAGAGGTAAGGGTGCATGATATCGAAACAACCATTTTGGTAGGAACCAATTTTGCCAGGGTGACAGCCGATGTGGCCTGATCTTTTCCATTTTAATCTCCAAGGGTTCTTTTGCGTGCGCAAAGGCACATGGGACCTCCTAGTTTATCATCCGTCTCCAATGGGACTAGGCACTCTTTCATCCTGCCTACCATCTGTGGTAGTCATAAGTCTAAATTAACATAAGTCTAAATTAATTGAAAACATATAAATAACCAGAACACCTTTGAATTGAATTATTTCATTGTTGAAATTCTGCATCATTCTGAAATGGTCCTTAGCTATGGATGGATTCAAAAAGAAAAAAAAAAAAGGAAATTCAGGAATCATTTTTTCCTTTTATAAGAATGTGAAAGTATATATATATCTTTTCACCCGAAAATTACATTGTATATTTCATTACCCCTGCAGTGCTTGATCATACTGGCTTGATACTAAGGCATAATACAACGTCATATACAACGTCAATTTATGCTGGCCTGCCATTAGATTTTAAAGAGGGCAGGCAAAAAGTGCCTTCACAAAATCAACATTTTGAGGGCATTAAGGCACCTTGTTGGGCATCAAGGCACTCTTAATTTGTATACCATTAAGAAGGCATTGCAAATACATATAAAAGTAAGACCAAAAGCAGTAAACAAGTAGGTGTGAATGGATTTTTCAAAAATAACTGCACATTTCATCACATTGATCTAAAGAAATAAGAAAATTCCACCCCAAAAAAGGGCAAGGCTAAAAGTGCCTTTAATTTTCCAATTTTGAGGGGCAAATGACGGAGGCACACCGGCAAAATGCCGTTAAATTTCACTTAACGGCAGGCCTGTTTAGGAGCACTGAACATGCATTAATTCTAATTAAAACCCCACATTTGCACATCACTCACTTGTTATGCTGCTGGTCAGTATTCATTGTGCAAACCCAATGATCTGGAAAATCTTTTCCAATGTTGTTAGAGTTGAAGGGAATCATTCGCCATTTTAAACACATATCTGAAAACAACAATAAAATATATAAGTATATATATATATTAAAATAATTAAACACCATTTCTTTCCCCAATTTTCCAATAGGTTGAGTTCTTAAACAGTCAAAATCTGATAAATCTTCCTACTTTTCCTATTCTATTTATGGCAGATCCTTTCAACCGAAAAACACTAAATAAACTGTCCGAAGGAGCAAGGAGTGGGGAGCAAAGTTAGATCTAGACAATTTCAATGAGCCCTATAGAGAATAATTACAAACACGGAAGAATTTTTTATAGAACAATAAGAAAGAAAAATTGGATCCACTGAAACTTGACCCCAGGACAGCGAGTAAGAGCGTTCTTCCTGACCAAGCTAATACACTCCTTGGTCAGTAAGAACGCTCTTCTATTCCTAAGTGAGGCGAATCGGTGCCATTGTCCCTGGTTCAAGTCTCAGTGGATCCAAATCTTTCTTTCTTATTTTTCTATTTAAAAAAGTCTTCCCTCTGTGTTTGTAATTATTCTCTATGGGGCTCATTGAAATTACACAGATCTAATGAAAAAATCAAGACCATGAAATGATTAGGATGAAATATCACGCAGCTTTAGGAGAGGAAGATTATGAATCACAAGTTCCTGCTCTTATCAATTGCATCAGATTCTCAAAATAAGTCTTTTTCAAAGCACTGTGGCTTCAAACTCTATTCAAACTCTGCCACAAGTCAATGAAGCAGAAAGTAAAAATAAACGCCTTGTTACATACAAACAAGAGATTTAATGAGGTACTTACCACATTGTAGGGTGACGCTAAGTTGCATGGCTCTTTTTCGTATAAATTTTACATCATCTGATGGCGGATCTTTCCAGTTAGAGCTGATGTACCCAAAGTTTTCCCTGGCGTGAAGAATGTGACACAGAAAAATTAAACACCTCTCAATTACTTTCAATAGATAAGAGTAATTGATTTAACCCTTTCAGGCTCGACAAGCTGGATATAAAAACAAAATCTTTCTTTTATTTTACAAAGCAAACATTTTTCATGACTTCAATTTAAAAAATAAATAAAACCAAAACAAAGTAGCTGTGAAAGAAACAAAATATCCCAGGATTTTGGCTGAATCAAACACTTCTAAACTTATACTCAACCCCTAAGCCTAAATTCTTGCACCTTCGAACAAAAAGAATAATAAACATTAGTAATTATTTGGAGCTTACAGTGAAGAATATAAATTAAAAAAAAAATAAAATAAAAAATAAAATAAAAAAAACCAAAAAAAATAAAAAAAGAAAGAAACTTACTGGGTAGCCATAAAATGTCCTTACAATTTCATGTAATGCTGAAAGGAATTTGAACTAGTAAACATAAGACTTAGAGGAAACCTTGCATACTCTATAGATGTACACAAATGGCGGAATTACTTACCAAAACTTAGTTATTCCCTGCTGAGCTGTAGATTTGATGAAATGGAAAAAGAATCAGATGAGATCAATTTATTTTACTCCTCAAACCAAAGTAAATATACCATAAAAAGCAGACTAGAAACAATTTATAGTGCAGGCTGCTCTAGAAATAGGGCTGACAGACGAGGAAAAAGTTGTGGCTCATAGACCAGTTTTTAGGATAGATTCAGATCCAAAACCCACACTTACAACCTAGTCTACAGTGCACAGAACCAAATGAACAATATGAATTCCACAAAAGCCAATAAGCTAACAGTATGATTAGTGGAAAAGGAAGATGAGGATGATAAAGAGGTGTAGGAGGTCTAGGAGGAGGAGGAAGAAGAGGAGGAGGAAGAACAGGAGGAGGAGGAAGAGAAGAAGAAATGAAAAGAACACAAACCCTTATAGCTTACCTATGCCCACGTCTTTCCAATACTGAATCATGTGTTCACCCATGGCCCTCATCAAATGCCTGTATTCCTTGGCATCTGCAAAGTCTTGCTTGTTGTGCGTTGGCTCTAAAACTAGATACGGCACATCCACTATGCCTGAAATGAACACAACAGGAAACAAATCAATGGCATGGTGGGTTTGCAGTTGACTGAGCAGTATTAAAATAAAATTTTAAAAATATAAAAAATCTACTTATTATCCCTCCCCAGAGGCAAATTTGTCTTTAAGCTGACAAAAAAAAACAACTGAGCTTCAGCCACAGAGTGCAGTGCCACAAACAGTGTAAATAACCTTGTCCGAGGATTTAGGTAAAGAGAAGAAAGAAAAAAAAAACAATAAAAAGAAGAAAGAGTGTGGGAAGGATCCCTTCTCATAAAAAAAAAGTTAAAATTTTTCTTGACAAAAACCTGCAGCCGGTTTTTGGTTGCTTTTTTTTTTTTTTTTTTTCTTTTTTTTTTTTTTTTTTTTTTTTCTTTTTTTTCCCCTTTTTTTTTTTTTTTTTTTTTTTTTTTTCTTTTTGCTTTGTTTTCACTTAAAGGAAATTCAAGCAAGCAGAATGTTGGTTTCAATCCTCGAAACTATTTTCCAGAGATAACTACAATGTACATACCTACAACTCCACTGCAGAAGCTGTGAAGAGAAAGAATGTTGAGGATTGAGAATACAATTAAATAAATGGCTTTAGGAAATGGGGCAAAGTAACAACTGCCTGTTAAGTCATAAACAATGACAAGACCAAGACCAACTAAAAATGACATGAGTTCTTATACACCTCCCTCCCAACCTCTCACAATAAACAAACAATGAAAAAATGGATTCATTTGAAAGAACGCTATAAACTTGTAAGGATACAAAATCAACACCAAAATGAGAGGAGCAATTACTTAAATGACAATTTTAACGAACTATTCACTGACTTCAATAAACATCTCAACTGAATCTTCGGGTAATTAATGACTTTCAAATAAACAATAGAAAAAAGCCAAATAATAACAACTTACACGCCGCCTTCGTTTTGAGGTCCAACTTTTTCATACATTTTGATCAAACGGCTACAGTTGTAAACAAAAACGCCATCATGACAACGGTTGTCCAAATTTAAACCAAAGATCAGATTGAGGGTTTTGGGCTCCTTGAGGGATCTGAAAGCAAGAGGATTTGTATAAATTAATCCCACAACTAATCTAAAACTTCAGTAAAAAAAAAAAAATCACCCCAATTACAATACTTCTAAATATTTTTGTATCCACATTTGATATTCACAATAAACTGCAGGACATTGATCTAAGAAAAGCCAGCTTCTTGAAAAAAGATCTGCATAGTATATATGTCACATATGTTGGCATAAGAGCAATAGGGGGAGGGAAAGGGGGGTTGCGGAGCATGAGTCTTCTGATTTTGGCCTTTTCCTCTCAAAAATTTGTCTTGGAAAGTAGGAGACTATAGGGAGATGAGGAAGAAATTATTATAATCTTAATTATGATAAGCATTGAGTCTGCGGTATTTGCAAATATGTGGTCATGCCGTTTCCTTCTTGTGAAACAGATCAAATGGTATTTGTGTCTTTAAAAACTAAACTTCTACCACAGTGCCACAGAGGAAAGCTGATAACTAATCCATGGCATAAATGAAGTCCACTACAGTCACAGTGACAAATCATTGAAAGCTGTATCATTCAGCAGGCAGCAATCTCTAAGATGAGATATCTGTGAGTCTTGCCTCCTCTCATCAAATCAAGAGCAGTTATCAGAGCTTCCATTCAGAAGGTAAATCAAAGAAAGGAAAAAAACAAACAAAAACACGAACAAAAAATAATAATAAATCCCAACGAAAGATGAGAATGACAGCCATTTCAGATGACAGCAAAGGCAAACCCAAATCAAAAGTCTGACCAAAGGCTTGCAAGAGGCATTAAAACTTCTGACACTTACTTAGTCTTTCGCTCTGCCAGCTGTCGCTTGATCTGTGCATTTCCCCGGCACTCAGCAGCAAAGTTCTGTGCTTTTCGAAGATTGGTCTTAAGAAAAAAAAAATGTCAAGGAAGGAAGAGGTGACAACCACTATGTCATGACAGGAATATATACAGGTGTAAGCTTAAAGATTTACCTGGAAAAATAACCAGTTCTATCAAAGTATGCTATAGACACACCTTTGTGAAAGGCTTCTCAAGTCTCCATAACACATCTGCATTTCCATCCATAACAATAGAGACAAGCCCATTATCACAAACATTTGTGTTATTATAACTCAAACAGCTAGACCCTTGAAAGATGCAACAAAATTGTACCAATACTATTGTTCTCTCAACATGGTGTGGATAATTCTACAAAAATGCATAGAAAGTTTTGAAAAATTAGAGAAAAACTGATAACAGCTGACTAGTGATTTATGTGTAAATTTCAGTTTATCATATTCAGTTTTCTACATATTTTAAAGATAAAAAATAACAATTTAGCAGCGTTTGTTGGCACTTAATCCATTTTTTTTTTAAAATAAAAGTCTGAAGTGGAATAATTATTGTTGCCTACCGGCATGTCCATATGGTCAAAAATTATACTTAAGACAGTTAATTGGTAATTTATTTTCATTTTTTTTAAACTAAAGGCTGAAGAAAAAATGTACATCTGAATTGTCAAAACATTTAATTACCCTTTGCTCTTTGTTTGTTGAAGATCCGACCTTGTTTTCCACATTCCTTACAAAAATGTAGAACAATTAGACATGTATTACAATAAATTATGGAAAAAGCCTAAAATTTTCTTTTTTGACTTACGATGTCACAGTCCAAACATTTTAAATAAAAGCAATCCAAAGCACTCAGAAAAGAAATGTCAAAACATAAAACAGCAGTTGACAGAAGCTAAAATTAAAATTAAAGAAATATCAATAACAACATTTCCCTTCCAGGGCAAAAAAAAAAAAAAATCCTTTAAAAATAGAAAGCTTTTTCTGCCACACTGCCTAAAAAATCCTTTTCCAAGCAACAAAAATGACGAACAATAAATATATCTTTATTTAATTTTTTTTTTTTTACAAGAGATTGTTAATACAGTGTAAAGTCTTTATCAACAATGACATCATCGCACTAATCATTATTCAGTATTCTCGTGAAAATATTATTTTCAGTTTACTCTTTCTCAGCGTTTTCATCATATTTACAAGTAACAATTACAGTATAATCATTAATACCATTGGAGGTCACATGATTGCAAATATTTTTTTTCATTAATTTCCATGATCAATGATGATGTCTATCTACACCCTCGATTTGTAGACTTACTTGGCTTTGCTCTCGGCTTCCCTTGCCTTGTTTTCCGCAGCCAGGGCCTCGTCAATCGCCCGTTTGGCCTCATTCTCAGCCCGCGTTTTGAATCTGTTGGAGGAGTACTTGTAGAGTTTTGACTTGTACAGCGAGCAGGCAAGCCTCTTGGTGCGGACCTTCTTGTCCTGGATGTAGATCCGCATGCGCGGGTCCATGTACAGGATGGCGGCGTACGCCCGGAAGGACTTCCTCTCCGGCATCAACCTGGAAAGGGTTGGTTGACTGGGTGTAAAGTTACACACATTAAACGGAAAACAAGAAAAAAAGGGGGTTAGATGTTTTTTGTTGTTTTTTTTTTCAATGGAAGGCTAGAAACAAGCAAGCAAGACGATCAGGGCAAAGACGTAAAATTAATCATACAGCAGTTAATAATGGCAGCATGCAGCCAAGGTTAATTTTAAATATGAAAAGAATCATTAGGAAAGTGAGGGAAAATGTTAGTCTACACATGAATAACAGCATGCAGCATTCATTTGTTTTAAGAAAGAAAAATATGATAATTGGGCATTTAATGTCAGCATGATAAAGGATAAAAATACCATTATACTACTCTAATTCAGTGAATGAAAATAAATCTAAAACAATTAAATGAAATTAATAAAGCATATCCTTACAGATTTAAAATTTTCAGAAAATTTAAAATGATTTTCCTCATTTTATCATCAATAAATTTCAAAACTATTGAAATTATTTTTCATTGAATGGACATAACATATGACTAGGATTTGAAGTCAATAATTTAATGTAACTGCTTTGACTTTTCTGCCATGCCCTTTCATCTAACTTTGAAGTTATCAAAGATTTCTTTAACACTTTTACCCCATAGGAATACTTAAATCATCCCTTTTCCCAACTTAAAATTATGGGTTTTAAAACATATGTCAGGAGTGATACATATGGCGGGGAAAAATAAATAAAAGAATAATCCAGCCAGAGATGGTAAGACACCCAAGCCATACAAAAAGAAGCAGAAAGAAGTTTTCATGAAAATCTGAATTTAAAATTCCAGCTTTCAGTCTAAAAACTCCTTCAAACTTATAATATAATAATTAAATATCAAATATCTTAAAGACTTCACGTTTTTCAAAAATAATGAACAGTATCTGTATAAACTGACAAGAAAATAAAAACAGGGTTAAAAAAATATGCTTTGAAGCAAAAAGCATGCAAATTAGACTAAAAATCCTGACTCTTAAATCTAATGTTCGTCACATTTTAACAGGATGCTCTTGAATTCTATGAAAATGCTCTTCAAGACGCAAAAAAAGATTACAAGGAAAAAGTCAAAGATTCATGTATCATTAAATTTCTGAATTGAGCTGGAAGTTCTGCACCCCGTTTTCTTAGGTTAAAATTTCAGGGAAAGCACAAAGGTTCAGAGGAGAAATTGAAGGTAGATTAGATGTGCTTCAATGATTAAATGCCCTTGTACACATGGCAAAATTAGATGCAGTTGTTTGTCTAGCCACAGATATATCAACAGTGTTTGCATGCAAAGGTGAGAGGAATGAAATGCTGCTCAGTATATGGTTTGAAGACAAAGCATGGATAAAAGGGATTTTAAAACTTTTTCATAATAATTTGATCAATATATGTTAAAGTAAAATATAAACAAGCTAAAACAAAACACACAAAAACTCTTTGTCTCAAAAAAAAAAAAAAAATTTTTTTAAAGAAAGAAAGAAATCCCAATTGTATGCAGAAAGAGAGATAAACTTATTCAAAAAGCCACAATTCAATATTCTAAGGTGAAATAGAAATCGAAAACAGGCCATTACCTGTAGTAATAAGCATCCGCGCTGACTCGGTTAAGGACAATGTTTAAAATGTTTTAGTGATACAATTTAGACAAGAAATAATCATGCAAGTGACTGTAACTCTATACAATCTTTTTTTTTTCTTTCTTACAGATCACTTCTTTTTTTATTTTCATACTAGCAAAAGGCTTAAGATTTTTAAGTCAGGAAAATGCAGCACTACTTTTAAGTTCAGGAGGTGACTATTTACAAATGATGAAAATGGTAATGGAAAACACTCTCAACACGTGAGTTAATATCAGGTTTGGATATTCCATTGCATAAAATGAATTATACATGCATTTCATAGAAGAATGATGCATTAATTCATCATGTTCTATTTTTGTGTGTGTGTGTGTGTGGGTGGGGGGGGGGGAATCAAATTTGATGGATTTAACTACCTAAGGTCATTCAAACTTTCTATAACAGCATAAAAGAAGGAAAGAAGGCTGGAATCCTGACACTAGGTAATAGTTATTCCAACGATCTTCGATTACAGTTGTTACCGCCTAATTGGATGCCGGCTAAATGGACGTTTCGCCTTACTGGACGTTTTTTCAGTGAAACGTTATTTTTATTATCAAAATCACCCCTCT
>JBCHJU010443437.1:0-13275 GCA_039654505.1 Plocamopherus imperialis
TCAGAGATATTATTTTGCATGCTTTGCCGGGTACGACCTGTATGTCATTGATGCTATTATTATTATTATTATTATTGTTATTATTATTATTATTGTTATTATTATTGTTATTATTATTGTTATTATTATTATTATTACAGTAGTTACCGCCTAATTGGACGCCGTTTAAATGGACGTTTCGCCTTCGTGGACGTTTTTTCTGTGTAACATTTTTTTCATTATCAAAATCAGCCCTCTAATTGGACGGTCCAAAGCCAAATTTTTGGCTATTTGGACATTTTGATTTGGAAAAAATGGTTTGACCACAGACATTCAAATTTATTCAAGGACCATAAAGAAACCAACTTTGTGATTGAATAGGCTATTCAACTCCATTGTGATTAGCGTAGGGATAGGAGGTCTGACAAACGTTTATTGACGAGTACTGGTCCAGGTGTGAATACAGACCTAAGATGTCAAAAACTGCTACAGGGCATGATGGCTCTCAAGCTTGCAACACACTGCCTAGACCTATGCCATGGCATAGTTATTGGCCAATCATATCTCATCCCAGAATTTAAGTGACCACCCCTGGACCCTTCGGTCTCGCGCATGACATATTGTATGTTGGACCAAGCCTACGTAATAATATGGCCATCGCTCTGATTGTTTAACACACTGCGACAAAGACTCTCTGTTTCCTTTGGCTTGTTCATCTGCCAGTCCCGGTGTTTTGTTTGCTCAACCGGAAAATTCGATGAGGGACGGTAACTCCCTCTTTTTATGAAATACAAACCCTTTGATTTTATGATCATTGTCCAACTATAGACTATCCCCCTTGTGCCGGGTCATTTTGGGTAACTGGACGTTTTGCCTAACTTTTCATTGCTTCCCCCATGACTGTCCAATTAGGTGGTAACTACTGTATTATTATTATTTTTGTGGTCACAGTGGCACAGTGGTTATGCTTTGGGTTGATTACCGAAAAAGTGGTGGTTCGAATCTTTATATTATTATTATCATTTTCATTATTATTATTATTATTATTAAATTATTATTATTTTATATTATCATTATTATTTTATATTATTATTATCGTCATCATTAATATTTCTATATTATTATCATTATCATCATCCTAGGTCAGAGCTACAAAAGAACATTGTCAGTTTTCATCCTTGGGCCCAGCTGTTTGAGATTGTCTATTACCTGATCCTGCTGGTATTGATGGACAGGTAATGCGGAGAATTTCTAGATTGTTATTATTTGTTGCTGTTTGATTTTTTTTTCTTTTTGACTTCCACTCACAGTTTTCCATCATTTTGTTTTGTTTCTTTTTTAACGTCTATTTCCTTTTTCTTTTTCCCTGCTTTGTTTGTTTTTATTTAATTGAGAAATTATCTGCTGCATATGATTTTTTCTTAAAACATAAACATATGGATTGCATGGATTTATTGGTTTTTCTTCCGCACAAGTATGAAGAAACTTTTCTATGTTAAATTCTGAAAATTCTATCACACTAAATGCGTTGCATAATTTTGAAGTGAATTAATCGTATCATAAGAAGGGATCATATAATTGTTATGATCAGACATTCTCTCAAGCACCACAAGTATCAAAAGGAATACAGGAAGTCTTATTACATCTAAAATTCTCATCCCTCTGGCAGGGTTGTGACAACTGCAGAAAAAATTGTAGCGCACTACAACTTCACTACTTGCAAAGAAAAAGTAGTGCACTACTATTTCTCTACATTTAAAGAAAAAGTAGCCACTACTTTTTCGCTACTTCATTAAGTAGTGCACTACTTTTTCATTACTTTTGCTTACGACGCCTACATACATAAAGACACAAATAATATAATAAAGCAAATATATTTATTCAAGCAAAATGCAAAGTAAATTATTAATAGTAATGAAAAAATAAGAAAGGTAGTCGGGCATTATCAGAGTCTCAAAATGGTCATCTGAAGTATGGGCTCTATTAGGAGTAAGTGGTATTGTATTTGATAAAAATTGAACTAGCACTTTGGAAGTAAGCAAGACTTTTAGTGTCTCCAGGTTAGACACAGGGGCTCGGCTCAACATTAAAATTTTCGAAGTGATTATTCGCCCTTCTGGGGCGGATAACCCTGGCATTATTTGCCCAAATGGTGATTATGCTGTCATAGTGTGGTTGCTTCATACTTTAAGTCGGTATGGGTAAACTGTTCATTGCCTTAAAAAAAAAAAGGGAAGTTAGAATCTAGATCTAGTTACTATTAACTAGCCCTATACTAGATTTTCTAGTTGTCAAAAGTAGACAACGTAAGTGAAATAGGAAGTAAAAGCAAGTCCTAACATACTTTTTTAAGGTAATGGACAATTTGCTCAATTTATTTTCAGTTATTTGGTCCCTGATACGAATTATAAATATAACAGAAGTGTCAACAATTGGGCGAATAATGCTGGGGTTATCCGCCCCAGAATTGCGAATAATGTCAGCCTAAAATTTTACTACTTCAGGTCTTCAACTTCACGGGCAGCATGTAGGGTGTTTTCGTTATATCAGTGCGCGAAACTCAATGTGCGTCAGTAAGGCCTACTCAAACGCGATTGTGGTTTTGAGACGCCCGCCCATTTCAAAATAATAAGTAAAAGTAACGAAGTAGCGATATTTTAAATTCGCCTCTCGCTACTGAAAATTAAGTAGCGCACTACGCTATTCGCTACTTGCTACTGAAAAGCAACGTGCTATTTTGATCGCTACTTAATAAAAGTAGCAAACTACAGAAAGTAGCGCACTACTGCGCTACAGTCACAACCCTGATCTTTATTTATACGCACATGTATTCTCTTGACTAAAGATGGAAAGTCTATAGATGAAATACGAACAAGAATAGCCTTGTCAACAGCATCAATGACTAAACTAAACCAAACATGGAAAGAGCAAATTAATATATAATATATACACTTTTTTGTTTTCCAACAAAACCCAAGCTCTACAAATTATTTATCAAGTAGATAGTCATGTATGAGTGTGAAAGTTGGACATGAACGGCCGAGCCCACAAGGAGATTTCAGGCTTTTGAATACAAATGTTTTAGAAAACCCCTGGGCATCTCCTGGAAAGATCGAAAAACAAATGAGTATGTCCAAGACCAAATCACAGCATAATCTGGTCCACAAGAACTCCTCCTTACCACCATCAGAAAAAGTGAATTAACATGGTTCGGCCATGTGACACGACACAACGCAATGGCATAAACTGTCCTCCAGGGCACACTCGAAGGAAGCAGGAAGAGGGGAAGACAAACAATGACCTGGATGGACAATATAAAAGAGTGGACTCGACTGGACGGCCCTACCCTCATCAGGGCAAGCTGATGGCGGAAGCTGACAGTGACAGGAAGATCGGCCCTCATGTTTCCTCTGCGATCGTTAACACACTAGCTGCCATGACCGACACATGTGCGGTCAATGGCGCCCACGGTACACTGCCAAGACCGGCAGGGTGCGGTCGCAGTTTTGCGAACTTTTTTCATACAATTACCGATGCGGAGTCAGTCACGAGAGTTGCGTGCATGCTTGCAAGTCTTTCCTTTACAGTACACAGTAATATTATTGTTATCCCCCTTTGATAAGATGCGATGTCCTGGGGTTGAGGGTGAATAGGTCAAGCATTAACTTTACCGCCTCAGTTTCAAACAACAATGGCAGCCAGGGGTTGGATGACGCGCTAAAAACGAGCAACTATCTTCGAAATTACCGAACACTATCACAGTTTGGGGTCAGAAATTGATGATTCAGATGATGAGAGTGAGGTTGAATTCTCTTTTGAGGATCCTGACTTTACTCTTGAGGTTGAGAGTGACGAAGAAAGCGTTTGTGTTAGTGCTGGTGAGTGGAGTGACAGCGACATTGATCAACCTGGGCCAGGACCCAGCCGTCGTCCTAAAAGACCGCGTGTGTCTAGATCTTCATCTAGATCTACACGACCTGTGAACGATAATATCGTTGAGGAGAGATCTGCTAGATTTAGATCTACATCACCTATACGGCCTCTGTCTTCTTCTGTTGATGAAAGTGACAATGGTGATACAGGTACTACTACAACAGTACCACCACCAAATGTAAATGGGTGGACTCAAAACTTGGAATGCATTCCAAATACATTTGTATACCCCTTTTCATTAAGTGATTCATCAAAACAAGGGCCACGTGGAAGCTGCAAAGTGTGCATTGGCAGACAAAAACTCAACCTGGCCATGACAAAACCAGGAGAAAATGAACAGAGACCATATACTGGTGCCCAACCTGTCAAATTCCGCTTTGTGTGGAGCAGCCTTGTTTTATCAATTATCACACAAAAACAAGCTATATCGACTAAAACAAAAACAATGAAAAAAGTGATTGAGAGTGAAGATGTGTTTATTTTAGGTTCAATATATTGTGGAAAAAAGGTCCAGGTTCGTTTGCATCTCTCAGTATTCAGAAATATGGTTTTTGTACTGTTTTATTGTGCATGGGTGTTACGAAAAAAAGCTTTTTTTTTTTTCAAATATTTGTCTTTTTTCCCCACAACCAAAAAACCAGACCAAAATCCGTCTGCTTAGACCTTTGACGTGTTAAGCCTGCCTTCTCAATGTGACTCCAAATGTAGCCTCTTTTTGGTTTTCGTCCCAGTGTCCGTTCTCCGGGTATTTGTGGTCATCGCCTCTCATTTTTGCTTTATGCCTCCTTCCCGCCCCCCCCCCCCCCAATGGGCTCAGCTGTTGATGTTGTTTGCAGGCATTCTCAGATATGGCCTATACAGATCTATTTCCTATACAATGTCGAGAAACTTAAGGCTTTGCTTTTCTTTCATTTATATATAAAAAAACAACAAACAACAACAATTAATTATCTTATTATTTAAATCCTAAGATCCCTTCTTAGAATCCATTTCTAAATGTACGTATTTGCAGTTTTGCCTGCTGATTTTCAGTTGAAAATCGAGACAGATGGAACTGGAAATGATTTAGTAAGGGCATCAAATGTTGCGTTCAACATCGGTGCTGATGAAAGTGGCCGGTGACCTAATTAATATCTCACACTTCAATGGCCATATACATGAGCGTCAACTAATTAGAGAGTCACTAAATTACACGGTGCCGAAGCAACACAAGTTCACGTTTCTAGTCGTGATTAACTTTCTGTACCAGCGGAGGATTGCTGTTCGTGGAGGTCTCTTTCATTTACCGTAACCTTTCCTATACATTTGTAATCAGAAATCCAGAGACCTACTTTAATCCTTACAATGTATTAATAATTATATTAATAAACCATGATTTATTCTCTCTTCAACTAAGGCCTTAGCGGAAATGGACAACTCCAGCCTGGATCTGAACGCTTCAATCCCTGCAGCTCATTCGAGTGACGGGGCCATGTCCATCAACTTCCATGCCTTCCGTATGCGACTTGATCCCGATAAACTGTATGACCAGTTGGTCCTTATCTGGCCCCTGTCCTGGCTGGTCATTCTTCCTTCCGGTTTATTGGCCAATGCACTCAACGTTCGCACGTTCGTCAGGATGGGACTCGAGGACACAGTCACCATCTTGTTCTTCATGCTGGCTGTTGCTGACTTTGTCCAGCTGTTCTTTTCGCTTGCCAGTATGGTGGCAATGTTCCTGATATACTTTGAGAAGAATTTTTCAGTGTTTTTCCCAATCCAACCCATGGTGATATTCATATACGCAATGAACGTAGCATGTCTCTTTCATACGTGGTCTTGTATCATCACGGCATTTCTTTCAGTGCAAAGAAGTCTTTGCATATTCTTGCCATTCCGTTTTAAGGCAATCTTCACAAAGTCACGTACCTGGTGCATTATTCTGTTTTTCGGTGTCTACAGCGCGATTCCTCAGTCAGCTTATTTGTTCTTCACTTACGAGATACTGCCGATGCCAGTTTCGTCTAACAGGACCCAAATGGTTCTAATGTTGAGGTCATCGTACAGGCCCGTCCAAAAATACACCGATCTTCTCTTCTTGGGTACAAGCATAAGCTGCCAGGTTCTCTCCCTTGGTTCCCTGATCGTCATGGACTGGAGCTTGGCGGCGACCGTTAGGTTCAGAAAAGGGAACGCCGCTTTTCATGCCCCGGGTGCTACTGGGAGGGGAGAGGATGAAAAGAAAAGTCAACGGATCGAGGGGTCCAAGGAGAGAACTGCCGTGGTCCAAGTAGCTCTCCTAGCGACCATTTACCTCGTTACCAGTTTGCCTAAATTCGCTTATTCAATAAGTTCTTTCAGTGTGCCGGAATTCGGTCTTAACAAGAAGGAAAACAATTTATACCTTTTCGGTTTATTCTTACGCATCACGGCTGATTACGTGAATGCAACAGTCAATTTCATCGTTTATTTTAAGTATAATACCCGCTTTCGTAAGCTCTGTTTTTGTAACATTGGGAAAGCGGGGAACCGTACCAATTAAGGAAATTTGTGGAGAGAATTGTCAGTCAGTGACAGCAAATTGTAGCATAACTTGACGCCATATGTTTCATCTCATTTCAAATCACAAGGTACAATTCTGAAACGAAATCTACAAAACAGCGCCCCAAAAAAGGTTTCTTATGTCAGTTTTTGAACTGGTACGTACTGCTTAGCTTTACTTGGCTTTACAGCTAAGATGCTAAGGTTCCTCTCTGCTTGACTCAGCAGAGGTTGGTGTTTAGGTTTCATTTTGCAAAATGCCGCTCTCTAGTGGTTGGACATTTCCTCGTCTTGCCAGCGCCTATCGAGCCTAGCCAGGTCTAAAACGTGCTGGCATTTTGGGTTGTTGTAGCCTGACCAGATTTGCTGCCCATACATTCTGCAGTGCGCAAAACAGAGGAAGTTGTTTTGTGTTCTATATACGAAATTCTTCGGATTCTTCGAAAACATTTCGTTTAAAAAACTTGGGTTCTCTTTTTATTGTTGGCAGTCAGAGTCCAGGCCTCACAACCATAGCGAAATATGGAGGTAGCCAGGGACCTGTACAGCTTTACTTTGATTTTAAGGTGAATTTTGTTTTTCCATATATTTTTTAGGTTTGATGTGGCTGCTGTGGTGGCGGCAATTCTTGATCATTTTTATTTCCTTTATCACCTGATGTTCCATCTTTTGTGAACAGTGCTCATCGATATTTAAATTTTTCTACCTCTTCCACCTGTCCTTTCAATGTCATTGAAGCGTAAATGTCTTCGGTGGTGCTAACCATGACTTTGGATTTTCAGGAGCATTTTCCATTCCAAATGCTGCGGAACTTTTGTTTAGTTTGTTGGTGAGTTCTTGCAGTTCTTCGTTAGTGCCAGAGAGAAGGTCCATATTACCATCTGCAAAAAGAAGATTGCATGTTTTTCGTCCTCCGATTGATGTGGAAGTTTCGTGGTCATGTAGGGCATCTGTCATGATTCTCTACAGGTACGAATTAAATAATGTGGGAGAGAGTAGGCAGCCTTTTCTCACCACAACTGCTGTTTTAAAAGCGTCACCTATTTTTTTGTTAACCACGACGATGTTGTTGGCATTTTGATATAACGTCTCAATCGCTTCAATCAGCCTTGGTTTCTATATTTGCTCTTCTATGCCAGAGGTCTTCATTCCAGACATGATCAAACGCTTTCTTAAAGTCTATAAAATTTTGGAATAGCTCTTTCTGCTGTTGGAGGTCTTTCTCTATAATGATTCTGCAAGTGTATATCTGTTCCACAGCTCTTCCTTTAGGCCTAAAACCTGCCTGTTCTTCTGCAAGTCATTTTTCTGCAAGTAGTTCTTCTGCTTGAGCATTTAGTCGGTTTAGTATTATTCTGAGCATGAACTTGCTTGGGTGGCGTTTCAGACATCTGGCTCTGTAATTCTGGCATTGGCGTTGGTTTCCCCTGTTAGAAAGTGCTATTATTAGGGACCGAGTCCACTCTTTTGGCCACCTTTTTTATATTCCGGATCTTTTTACATACGCAGAAGTAGGCGTTGATTATGTGTTCCCCAACTGCCTTTAACAGTTCAGCTGTATATTATCGACTCCAAGCGATTTCCCTTTTTCATGATTTTGATAGCTGCTTCAATTTATTCTTTCAATATTTCTGGGCGTTCCCCTTCTGTCTTTTGGGTATTCTCTCTTGGAGCATGGAGTTGGAATGTCGAAGTTCAGAGTTGTATAGGTCTTTACAATATTCAGACCATCTTCTACCGACATCCTCAATGTGGCTGAGTAATTTTCTCGTTTCATCTTCAAGGAATGCTGTCCGTGGTTGGTTTGTCTTTATGAGGTTCTTTAGAGTTTAGTAAGCAACTTTACTATTTCTATATTTTCAGTCCCAAATCAATTGTCATACATTGGTCTTCAGTTCAATGTTCTTTGTCTTCTTTCATTTTTTCTTCACGTCTTTGTTTGTTGCTTGGTAGAATGTCTTGCTTGCCTCATTTGTGTACCTGTTCTTCCTAAGTTCCTTATCTTGTCATAGAGTTCCAGAGCTTCATTTGTGACCCATGCTGAGTTTTACATCGTTCTTTCCCCAATACGTCTTTTGCTGTCGTGATTAGTGTACTGTTGATCTCGTTGGATAGTGAATCAACGTCCATTTCAAGAAGATTCAGGGCAGCAAATTTCCCTCCGATCTTAGCTTGGACGATTTCGGCCACTTGTGGGTCATTCAGTCTGTCGATGTTGAATCTCAAGCGAACTTAGTTGTTTTTGTTTTTTTGTTTTTTTTTTCTTTTTTGACTTAAACTTGATCTTGATCGTTGTCATTACTCTGCATTGGTCACTCCCGATATCAGCGCTAGGGTAGATCCTGGTTTTGAGTTTGTTGACGCTTGACTTGAATTTTCGGGTGGAGGGGGGGGGGAGGAGTTAAGAAGTTAAGACAAAATCTATCTGGTTGTGTATCTTGCCCTTTGGTGCATGCCATGTTGTCATCCTGGTGAGCTTGTGTGGGTGAAGGGTATAAGCCAGATTCAAATTGTTATTCATTGCAAATTCAAGAAGTCTTTGCCTTCTATCGTTTGTTTCTCCAATCCCGAACTTCCCGACAGTTCCAGCCCAGTCCTTACAGGCATCTTTCCCCACTTTAGCATTCTAATCAGGGTGTACAATAAGGAAGTCCATTTTTGGGATGGTCTTAATTATTTCTTCCATATGTTTGTAAAATTCTTCAATTACTTCACCTTCATATTATGTCTTTTCGGACACATCTTGAGGCGACACAATGCCAACTCTGCCAACAGAGCCATGCAAGTTTACTTTACCAAATTTGATAACAATTACAGAGGAAGACCAATAACGACCATCGCAACTGTCCTCAACAAAGAAATATCTCAAATTGATCCCACCCTTAAGCTCAAATCATTAGAAGACATTGAAAACATAAGTTCCATCGCTCAAAACCGCACAGAGTGAGGAAGAATGACAAGGAGGATCATCGAAATTGCTCAGTCGTCCTGCTCCGATGAACAAGACGCGAAAAGCGATTAAGTCAGAAAGCCAAGTCATACGTTGACGGTCATCCTTGATGACTACTACCCTTGTCATCCTTGACCGAAACCTTCCATCCGCGCCATTTCCGGACGGTATGTTTGGCCAGGCCTCAGGAAAGAGGTAAAGAATATAGTTCGCACCTGCCATGCCTGCCAAACTAGCAAAATTGGTCGACATACGAAAGCTCCTCTTGACGCTTTCCTACATCCAGACAGACGATTCGGGAAAATACATGTCGGGGATCTTGTCGGTCCGCTCTCATCATCAGAAGAATACACATACTTGCCGACAATTGTCGACAGATTCACGCGATGGCCTGAGACAATCCCAATCAAAAACGCCGAGGCTATCACGTGTACCCCGGCCTTACTGCGCAATTGGATTTCACGTTTCGGAGTCCCGGACTCTGTCACTACAGACCAAGGTCCCCAGTTCACCAGCACGCTGTGGTGCGAATGGCACGTGGTGCTCCGTGCTAGCCCCAGGCACTCTACGGCATATCACCCCCAAGCTAACCGGCAGGTGGAAAGATTTCACCGGGACCTTAAAGCCGCCCTCAAAGCACGCCTCATGGAACAACGCTGGATGGATGAGCTCCCTGTTGTTCTCATGGAACTTAGGTCCACCTGCAAAGAAGACCTTGATGCGTCCCCAGCTCTTCTCACATATGGCACCAACATCCGAGTACCTGAAAACATTCTCCCAACACCACATTTATCCAGGATCTGGCAAATACTATGAGAAATCTTACTCCGTCTCCTGCCAGCCAGCATGGCCGACAGCGCATCTTTTTGCCAAGAGACTTAATGTAAACCGACCAAGTATTTCTAAGGCATGACGCCCATAGAGGCCCACTTATGAGGCCCTATGATGGCCTATTACAGGTCCTGTCCAGGTCGGACAAGCATTTCAACATAAGTAAAGACGGAAAATCCGTCCGGGTCTCCATCGACAGACTCAAACCGGCATATGGGGAACAGTCCTCTCCCCAGGCTACTGTGCCTTCTGTTGGCCTGGATTTGACCGCCTCGGAGTCGGACGACTCTCTTTCCCCGGAGAATAGCACTCCTAGAACAGTTACAACGCGGGCTGGTAGACTCGTGCGGAAACCAGCCAGATACAGAACACTGTAGATAAGATTCTTTGTATCCGTATTAAGCATTTATTGCTATCAGCATTGTGACGTTCTGGGGGGACCTGTGTGGCGTCCATCTTTGTTATCGTTATGTCTCACGTCCCATGCTGTAATGTAAACGTCTTTCATTGTTCTGTTTCGGCTTTTAGCCTAATGTTTAATTTGTATTCACACATCTTATGTTTTCTTTGGGCGCGCATGCGCAATAAAGAGTGAGTTCAGTCAACAACAACAGAGCTCGAGTTTAGACGTTGTTTTTCTCGTCTCGTCAAATAAGACTACCTGTGTTTCGCGTTGAACGCTTTCATGTCAGTTCACGTATGCCTACATCACCATGGCGACCAAACACAACCGCAAAAAATGGACCGGAAGATGAAGATGCGGAGTTCAAACAGAAGAGGATTGTTAAGGGCCTGTGTTGGAAAACATCGCTAACTATTTTTAACACGATTAGAAAAGTTAAGATAACGACATTGTAGTATGATATTGAGATAAGATGTGTTGATGACACAAGACCAGACGAGTCAATTCAAAAGCAAACGAGTCAAGAGTAAAACAATGCAAGAATATACAAATTATGAGGATTTGATGATAATATGTACACGATATAATTAAAATCAAAGGCTTTTAAAAGCCATTTAAAGATCATCACACACAGCACAGTTCCCTCGACACACACCGGCAATTGGTATCAGAGGCGGCAACAACCAAAACTGGACCACAAGGCAAAGTTGAAGGCAGCACAATATGGGGTCGACAACGAAAAAGTTCGACAACATCAAAGAATGGGCTCAAAGAATGCCAGTAGATCAACGTATCATGACAACGCGAAACACAAAGCGTGACCGAAGATAACTTTTCAGCCCACAGATGCACACGGCGACACAGGTCAAGGGATGAGCGAGTGAGTGATAAATGAATCAACATATTAATTAGATGAAGCAGTTTACAAGAAAATACGCATAGTAAATTGGCAAATTATGCATCAATAGAACAATTCTACAGCAAAAAGAACAGGAGGGGTGTCTGAATGGGAAAGAATGGTGTGGGTTTCAGTTGTTTTTTTTTGTTTTTTTTTGTTTGTTTGTTCTTGTTTTGTTTTTGTTTTTTTAACTCTCTGGCTACTTAAAGCTGATTATATTGGCATGAGCACGGTTCAATTTCTAGACTACAACTTGCCCGTGTATCGAGATGAACAAGACAATAATCCTTGTACCGATTGTGCACCATTTAACCCTTTGAGTATCTGCACTAAGTAGTCAAAGAAAAAACAAACAAACACCAAAACAGAAGGTTTGGCATCCGTCCTCTCCATTACCACCTCAAAAAGTCCTATTACAGTATCCCCACCCCTAAAGGAAAGAAGGAAAATGATAATTTATTACGATACTAGACACTTATGTGACCTTTCCCTCATGAGGCCCAAAGCATCAAAAACTTATTTTTGAAAAAGATACAAAAACATGAATAAAAACCCAACAAAACAAACCCAAGCACCGATGTCCCAAAACCAAAAAGAAGGGAAAAAAATAAAAAAGAAAGATGAAAAGAAACAAGGAGAACGAAAGAGAGCGAGATCAATAAAACAAAACCGTAGGAAACTTCACGGAAAAATAAAAAAGGAAACAAACTCAAAAACAAATGAACAATCGAGAAAAAAAATAGAAAGAAATAACAACACAACGGCCAACAACAACAACAACAACAACAACAACCAACACCACCACGGCCAACAACAGCAACAACAACAACAACAACAACAACAACAACAACCGACAGAAACTAACAACGACAATTAATAAGAAAAACCACCCCCATTACCACCAACAAAAACAACAACAACAACAACCAACAACCAGCGACAAAAACAACCAACATCGTGAAACAATAATAATAAAAAACACACAAAAAACACAAAGAAACACCAACCCAAAACAAACGAACCCCCAAAACAAAGCTAAGCAGAGCAAAGGAGACTGTACTCCAGAATGCGCCATTCAAGACGTTTTCAGCGAACCGAAGACCACGAACGATAAACAGTAGCAGACGACCGACAAGCGCCCCCAGTGACATCATGTAATTATTCTAATCTCTAATGGTGGGGATCGTATGGCGAGTGGGTGTCTCTAGGGTGCCCTGTTTGACCTTCAAAACAAACGTCCGCCAATCGCCGCCCAGGGAATGGTCCAATATAATTCGTTGAATAAAACAATAATTATGCATGCATGGGTTGGGTTTGCTTAGGTTTTTGTTGTTGTTGTCATTCATTCATTCCTTCCCTCATTCATTCATTCCTTCCCTCATTCATTCATTCATTCATACACTCATTCATTCATTTATTCATTCAATCATCATTTACTTCCTTCATTCCTCAATTCTTTGATCCATTCTTTCTTTAATTCATTTATTCATTCATTCATTCATTCATTCATTCATTAATTCATTAAATCTTTTATTCATTCATTAATTCATTAAATCTTTCATTCATTCATTCATTCATTAAATCTTTCATTCATTCATTCATTCATTAAATCTTTCATTCATTCATTCATTCATTAAATCTTTCATTCATTCATTCATTCATTAAATCTTTCATTCATTCATTCATTCATTAAATCTTTCATTCATTCATTCATTCATTAAATCTTTCATTCATTCATTCATTCATTAAATCTTTCATTCA
>JBCHJU010443548.1:0-13266 GCA_039654505.1 Plocamopherus imperialis
CATCAAAGGGCCATCGTATTATGGATGATATTAAATATATTCATTATAGAGGGTTGTACAGGCTTTCGGTACACGATACTGGCTGTGCGAGGTATTGTATTGTAGGTAGTAGCACAATGTAGTAGACCTAAACATGTATAATGATAATTGATAATGGGCCATGGGGTGGTAAACTGTTAGCGTTACTTGCGTAACAATGATCTTCATTGACAAACGAACACCATTCTGTTGGCGAGACTGAAAATTCCACAAAGCGAAACTGAAACGTAGATAAACGCCTGACCTCAATCCAGCGCCATGTTGGAACACCTTGACCGGGCCAGTCACGTGACCATAGTCAGAGATCTAGTAGTGTAAAATCTTTGGGAAGAGGACAACAAAAGTAGTTCTAGTGGACTAAAGAGGCATTTTAGTTGGCTTCTGAGCCTAGGGCTTACAATTTTTAATTGGTCAAGCCCTGTATTGTTAACAGCTTTACCTACCTGTAGTGCCGTTATATCAGAAAAAAAGGTCATGGGTGCTGTTATATCAGTAATTTTTTATCGACGTTTAATAGAAAGTAAAAAACGGGGCTTGGGGAAAGTGCCGTTATACCGTGAGGTACCTTTACATCACTAGCTGTTATATATGGACTGGACTATTATTATTAGCATCAATATTATCATTATTCAATAAAAACATGTCAAATACCATAAGCAACGGCCTTCATGTATGCCCTCCTCACTCCGTGGTTGGTGACTAGAACCTGGTGAACCTTGGAAGAGCCCTGCTTTATCTGGCCCAGGTCAATGAAATATTCCCCACCATCAGCCTGACTCACGCCACTGATCTCTATATTGCTTTGGCCACCGTATCCAAAAAGGGGAATCTGAATAAAGACAAGGAAACTTTTAAAAAATATATAAACAAGACAAGACAAAAAAAAAATCTAACAAAAACAAACAAAGAAAGACAGAAGAAATATTATAAAACAAAAAAACAAAAAAATTAATATAAGAGTGTATGATATGAAAAGCCAGTATTAGAGGTGAAGCTAAAAACCCTTCAATACTTGGTTTAAAATAAGACAATGGAAAGCTTTAACAAACGAAAGTGTGAAAATAATTATTTTTACATTTTTTTTTTTTCAAAACCACTTTGTGTTACACCATTTCCCATATCTTTGTCTTTGAGCTTCAAAAATACACTCCTCTAACTTTTGATCCAGACTGTAAAATCCATGTCACATACAAATGTTACAATAAAAGTCTAAAAATGGCGAGTAAAACATTGGTTTTATTGTCAGTAGGCCAAAATTCTTACTAATCAATACCAAAGACATATTGCCCTTCGGGGACAAGTAAATGGAATTTTATATTAATTTTATTATTCTTAGGTGGCATGGTGGCTCTGCAGTAGAGCATTGGCATTGGGTTACGGAGAGGACACTGGTTTGGGCCACCGTTTGGAAATATGTGGTTTTTCCTTAAGCAAGAAAATTTACCCTTGTTGCTTCACTCGACCCGGGTGAAAATGTGTACAGCTTTGGCTGGGAAAGTATTCTGCAATAGACTAGCATCCTATTAAGAAACTGATAGATCTAATCTAACACTGTCTGCTTCACGCTACGGAAATCGGGATAAGCTCCGGTCCTATGAGCCGAAAGGCTTGAAAGGAACTTTTATTATTTGTATATATTTTATTTATCTTCATTTCATTTTTTATTATTATAACAAACCAATGACAAATGACAATTCTCATAATTTGGGAAGCAGTAATGTAAAATTAAACAGGCAAAAAAGAAAGAACGAAAAAGAGAAAAAAACAACTGATGTTTGAGTTTTCAATTTTGACGGCATCTAATTTGTGCAAACAATTACCGTGAATCTGTCTGCATTGGTGATTTGGACGGTCAAATACTGCCAGTAAAACTGGACATCCATGGGATGGAAAGAAATGGTAACTGTGTAACTGACTTTTCGAAGGACATTTAGCACAGGTAGATGATCCATCTTGACTCCTTCATTGTAAAGCTGAAACAGAATTGTACGCTGTGATTGGGTCAAAGAAGCTAAGATGAAAAAGAAGGTGACAAAAAGACACAATTTTACTAAATTGAAAATTTGAAATATTGCAAGTAAAAGATGAAATGTTAAATCCACAAATAATTCATCTGAAGGACTCTAATTTCAGTTTAGAGGGTATATCTATATATATATATATATTTGGGGACTTTGGAACACATGTTACCTCGGAATTTGAAAACGGCTGAATATAGAGATCAGACCTGCCAACCCTTGAATCACCCAATATTCTAAAAACACTTGTAACACCAGCTAATGTCACAAAAACACGACTTAAAGACAACAAAGAAAATTACAAAGGAAAATACAATTACATAATGTTATAATTCCAACAGCAAAGCAATTTACTAAGCATGCCTCATGGTGTGGAAATAATTCTTTCTTAAAAGAGGCACTGGATGCTCCCTTGAATCTAAGGAAGTCCTCATCTGTGAAAGCCTGCTCTCTTGAATTTGAATTAGACTTGACAGTCATGAGAAACAACATACATGTATCCATGCCCATGCTGGCTCTTAGGTTTGTTTTATTCTTTCTAACACAGTTGAACACTCTTTCAGCTGCTGCATAAGAATGGGGGATTGTCAGAAATCCCAGCATGGCAAAGGCAAGATTTGTGTACAATTTGTTGCCAATGATGTCCTCCATGGTTCCAATAAATTCCAATTGCATTTCTATGTCATCAGCAGTAAACAGGCCAACTAGTTCATCAGCTTGGAAGTTCAGAAACTGAACCTGAACCTGGTCTGCTGAAATTCACAGAGATAATTTTACAGGAGAGTGGAAAAATTATCTTTTTTTTTTTTCCTATAGTTTTGCTCTTGTTGTAATGAAACTTTGCTCTAAGCATGCTTTGCCTAGGCTAGTGATGCATCATGTACTTCATTCTAAAGATTCACTATGTATTGTGATGGAGTGTAAATACGTCAGTTGTAAATTACGGAGGCATATTTTGATTACTGCCCGATGTGCTTTTAGGGTACTACATCATTGAAGTATCGTTGTTGGCAAGGGCCATAAAAGCAGTTACGAATATAATGCTCATCCCGAAACATGGACAAAGTGCTTAAAGTCAAGGCCTAAGGCCTCCTAGCTTGTGTGGTGTGGCAGACCAGTAGCCTGAGCTGGCACGAGTAGTTCCAGGAATCAGCTAGGTCAATGACTTTTCTATAGTATTGTATAGTATTATTGCGTCGTCGTCTTTAACGAAGGCTGACCCTAGTTACAGGCCCATCATTCTATCATACTGTTCAGTGTATAGTGGTCCACTTCCTTATTGTGAGTAGCAAATGGCATAGTAATAGTAATAGGGCTCCCCCCTCCCGCACATTATACAATTATATTCCCTCCCTCCCTGATCATCCCCCCCCCCCACCCCCATCTTCTACACTGACCCGTCAGACACCTCCCAAAATCAACCCCTGACCTAATTTTGCTGTGTATGAGGCCGCCGTAGCCTGCCGTACTAATGCTCGCTCACATGCACGCAGGACGAGGCTGCCACTCACTGGAATGTGACGTAGACCTTGTCGTGTCGTTATTGCATGTTTGTTTACCCTTTATCATAAAGCGCTCTCTTTGAATCAAACAATTAGCCCTAGGCAACAGAAGGCCGAAATCTAGGTTTAAAATCATTTTGACTTCAATTAAGAGAGAGAGAGCAAAAGCCAGGGCCCATGGTAGATCGAGTTTTAACCAGCGGCTATAGCTAGTCTTGACGTAACGATGGGCATCTGGTTCATACTAGGCAAGTAGGCCCAAACTGTCAAGATCGAAAGGAAAAATTACGAAAGATTTCCCTGTACTTTCAAAATCTAAATCAATAACGAGTGCTTTAATTTACTATTCAGATATATCCCGGTATCAACGATTCATCAAAATATGTGTATCAATGTCGGCAAAAACAATGCGCGTGGCTTATAAGCTCAGAAGTAAGCGTATAAATTATGCACGATTTCCCTTTATCATTTCAATTTTGATGTTGCCATATTACGCATAAAAGCTCGGTTCTCATGAGTTGAAGCGTCTGAGTGTCATTTGACGCGACCACAGTGGTTACAAATGGCTACTACATGTACATTAAAAGTGAAGAATACTGTAAACCTCGGAGCGCCTAGCCAGAACACCAAAATACGGGACCCACCAGTGGCGGTCAGGCTTGGCATCTGGTCAAGGGGACGGCAAAATACCGGACCTCCGTAAGCATGGGTGATCGGCTTACGCGATGCGTTACCGTACAATGTATACTGGACCCGCCAGATACCTTTAACGATAACCGATAATCCTGCAGTCGCACTAAAATAATATAAAAATCAGACTTCAGAAACTAAAGAAATATCAAAATATCATTTAACGCTACGAAACGAAATCTGAAATACCAGATAGTGTTAAAAATGAGGTAAATAGAGTCGATTTGTGGGTGCGCGTGAAAATATGATTTTCGCGTTAATTTAATGCGAAACGGCGTCACGTTGGCAGGTCTGTATCAGTGCCAGGACTAAAAAGATCTTTAAAAAAAACTTTTTGTTTTTTATATTTTTCTCTTATCCTTCCTCTTGGTGACCGCATCCAATGCTAAATGATGGTACTTTCTTGAGAAAAAATACAGCACAACCCAGAAAATACAAATTCAGAGCTTGGAAGAATGATATGTCAATATCCCTCATAAACATGCTTCTAGCTTGAGACTTACAAGTCTGAGGCTTTATTGTTATATGAATCAACGCTGACGAAGACATCCCCGGATGTGGCACAGGACCAGATGACACCAGGTGAGATGCGGCAGTCCATATTCCAGGTGTGAGCATTTGCTAGACACAAGTATCCCATCTGGGGGTTGGAAACCATTTCAAACTTACAATATCTAAAACCTACTTATAAAATAACTAGCATCTCAAATTTATATGAACCACTTAAACATCTCAAAACTGACATAACCTACAAAAAAATATCGAAGATACATAACATAGTCGATTCTGAACTTTCTAAAAATCTAAAATCTAACAAAGGCCTCTACATGAATGTTTTTAGTAATGCATTACATAAAAGATTTGCATTTAGAGTTTGAATATAATTTGCAATTTTAATATAAAACATGTGCTTCTTTTGCAAAATTTACTTTTTTGACTTCTTAATTTGAGGGTTCTATTTGCTAAGAATCAGTGTAATTAGCAAAAGTTGGCACAATTTGGTCATCTGGTTCATACTAGGCCCCAACTCCCCAGCCTTTGGTTACGGGTATTGTTTTCGAGTGGCAGCTATAACCTTAGATCTTCCTGTACTTCAGCTGATGAAGGAAAAGCGCAAATACTCAAAGTCTGGTATTCAGGCTAAATAGGGCGCCATGAAACTAACCCATTCCAAAGCCTCTGCTTCAGACGCTGCTCGCAACATCAGAGGCTGGTAAATGACCTCTGCCATGGATGTGTAAACATAAAATGTTGATCTGTCATCCAGGTTTGGGGACATCTTGATGCAAATCATTTCATTTTGATTGATTTGGATACTCTGAAGGATTAAAAATTACAGAGAAATATATCATGACAACAACATAGGCTAAAATCATGGGTACTTTTCATAATGAGAAGAAATACTATAAGTAGAAATAAGACAAATTCTTTGAAAAGTTTAATCCTTATCATGCCTTTACCACAAAAAATGCTAAAATGACCACTTTCGTACCCATTCAATAGAGAGGAAATGGTATGCTGATGACAGATCAGATATATTCCGATGAGCAGGGATGCCACTTGACATTTACAAAAATAACTGAAAATTTTCCATTGAACTTTTTCGGAGCCAAAATCAGGGTACACAATAGATGTAATATAAAAATTTCTGGCCAATCATGCCTCGAACAGACCTGCCACCATGGTCAAGTGAAAAATTAGAATGCTACGGTCAACAAATGGCATTTTCAAAGACATAATAGTAACAAAGCATGCCCCATTGGACAAAAAAATATGTAAAAATTTTCTTTCATACTTTACATCATTCACCCTAAATAGACATAAATTGAACACTAGAATAATTCAAGGAAAAGAAAATGAAAAGAAAAGAAAAAGAAAAAGTAGAAAATGTTGAGATAAATTTAATAAAAAGTATATAAACATTACACAAGCTTCATTTTGGTTCTAAAAAAAGTAAATTACACATTTCCAAAGCAGACTATCCCTGACCCATTTAAGTCCAATCCATATTTAATGCCCTGTACTTATCGTTTAAAAATCCATTGTTGTAAAGCATCCATTAACATTAGTCTCAACAATGCCAACAAACGTCTGATCCAAAAAAAAAACAAAAACAAAAAATTAAAATAAAACAAAAAACAACTTAATAAAACAATAAACAAAAAACCCAACACTCCATCAATTACATCTTAAGTTTATTCCCTGTTAATAAAATAATAAATTAAAAATACTCACCAATCAATTACCGTACATCTTAAACTTATTCCCACTGCAATATCAACAGAATTCAATCAATGTTTTGCTACTCAATACCTATACTGCTTTCTTATAGCAGACTGAAATAGAATATCATACCCGTTTGCAGCAACCATTCCCATTTAAATACATGCTTCTCTTGACATACGGACAAATCGTTGTAGAAAAAAACTAAATTGGGTTCAGCCTGATTATCAGCTCATGGAAATGAAAGAGTTAATGCAGGTAATATCCCAAGACCATTCCTCATAACATTCGATCTGTCAGTCTTGTTCCACAAAAAAGTTTCATCACTTTGAAATACATGCATGTAATAATACTGGAGGAACACTTGGTTTGGAAAGCATGCAGTCCTTCTATATTCAGGTTCATGTACGGTTAGATGTACAACCTTGGGCTTGGCATCTGAGACCTTTGATTCTGTTTTTACCTATGTTCAGACTAGCATCATTATTCTGAATGGATCTGTTGGACCATTAATGCAGAAGCCCCATTAAAATACGGTGTTGTCCAATTTGTCATACTACGATCAGTCACCTATAATAAAAGAGACCTGCATGCTTGTAGTAAATCTGTGACCATGTCATCATAGCATTGACCCGCGATGATACAGTGGTCTCCGCATAAGAGACCGGTCCATGGATGACAAAAAAAGCGGCCTCTTAAATGGACGGCCTCTTAGATGTGGTTCATGGGAGGTAAGTGGTCACACCATATTAGGCCTATGTAGTCCCATCCCCACAAGTCAAGTGTTTACACAACCCTCATTGATTGACTAAAATTTTTAAGCCAATGAAAATAATTCAATAAAAAGCCAATCATGGGAAGTGAACATGCAGACATAAGGGGAGGCACTTATTATTTATATGCGCATCCCCACCCCCAATCACAGGAAGCAAGCATACAGAGGAAAGGGAAGGCATTTTTATGATCTATCTAGACATTGCCTTAGATCTGACGAAATAGCATGTCTTTGATTGAATTGCTTAGTCGCTTGCCATTGACTCGTGAGCCAAGATGGACGCTGGCCACAAGTTTTGCACGTGACATGGCCGGGTTACCAAAGCGGGGTACACTGGTCACGACAGATCAGCTGTCAACATCTCACCGCTAAATCCCACCACTGCCTTACCAAAGCTGATGGCCGGTGTTTCTTGAATGACTTCAAAGTAAGCAACAATACCTGTGCGCATATCACAGTTAAGCACGTTCATTATGGTGCAGACAATCGTTACGTCATCTTACTACACGCGTTTAGAAGTAATTTTAAGGAAAAAATGAAATAAATTATTCCTCAAAGAATTTGGCCATGTGAAAAAATGCGGCCTCTTAGGCGGACTGTGGGTATCTGGACCAGTGTCTTAGAGGTGACTTTTAAAGAGAAAATAATCTGTTACACAGGAAAAGTGGCCTCTAAGGCGAACCAGCCTCTTAGACGTCAGTCTCTTACGTGGTGACCTCTATCTTGATAGTGTCAACTTTCCCTTTGGCATGAAGATGGCATTATGAAGACGATCAAGTGTACTAGACAAAAGGCAAAAATAAGCCAGAGTGGAAATTCACCTTCTGAGAATGTCTGTGTGAGTATTGTACTGTCAGACAACATTCTTTTAAGTCTGAGATGCCTTGTTCCAACTCCACAGTGCATGATACCCAGCTGTTACGAGATCCATACATATAAACATGCATCTTGGTACATTTGACCCATGTTTTCTGTGAGGAAAACAAAAGCTACATAATACATGGACTTGGCATTAGAATTTACAACGTTCACAATAACAGTGATAACTTCTCTCCCAACTATGTAACTCAAAACGTTTCCATTCAATGTATGTTATCTTTCTTAAAGAAAAAAAAAGGCCAGATCGATATCACCCCCCCCCCCCCACTAAAAACAAAACATCTACACAAGCCTACATTACATTAACCATTCATTTCTCTGTTTATCTACAACTTAATCATTATAGTAATAAAAAATAGCATTTCTATAGCGCCTTCCCTTGTTCGCTCATAAATAATAATATCGCTTTTGCTTTCACCAATACCTATTCAGAGCAACAAATCAAAAGCATAAATTTATAACAATAATGAGCAATTTGTCGCTAAGGAACATACTTTTTCAATAGCTCGCTCAACATGTGAAAATGGTTGAATTTCTCGCTTGTTTCTATTTTTCAATTTGCCTAAGATGTCATTGCGCTGGGTGGGGGAAATTTTGACCGGCTTTTTCGACTGCATCTTTGATCCTGTGATGGGGAAACAATATTGCAAGAGAGTTAAAAGGCTGAAAGTAAATTTATTGAAACTGTTGTGAGGAGGTGGGTAAATGAGGGATTTTGCGGAAAAGTATTTCAAAGTAAGTTTCACAACAGATGATAAATTGTTACATAACATAGCAATATATAAAAATGTCAATGCCTTCAAAAGGCATGAGAAATTTAATTTCAAAGGAATCTTTTTAACTCAATCAAAATCTCCAATAATATAACATTTTCAACTATAATTTTCTTACTGCAGTGTAGATTTATGATGACAAGCTTTCTCAGGGATAAAATTTTTTTTTTCAAATCAAAACCATATAGACTACAGAATTGAGTAAATCTCTCCCCTGACCTACCCTGGGACTTTCTCATCAGCCACGGCACTGTAGAGGGATTTCCAATAAGGCAACTGGTGACATCCAACCACTTCCATGCAAGCCTAGACTGAGCAAATCCAATAGAATACATGTTTATCACAGCTGAACTTGATTCAGAACAGCTGCTTTCTCGACCTGTTGATGAAGTAAGATGATGAGAGAAAAAAGAGGAGGAATGTCGAGACATTTCTTCATCAGGCTGACTAGATGGGCTTTCAACTCGATTGGAGCTCTTTAAAGAGATTACACTGGTTGCTCTGTTTTCCAGTGGGGAAGGGGATGGCACTAATGAACTCTGAGTGGTTATTTCTCTGCCAAGAAAATCTTTAGAAGTCATTGCACTTTCCTCTGTCTCTTTAGAAGTAGAAGAAAATACATCTTGCTCTTCTTCTTCATCTGACATTAAATCAGTCACAAAATCAATTATTTCATCAGAAACAGAAGATGAATCTAAGCTGCCTGAGGGTGCATGAATAAACTGTGAAAGCTTTGAGACAGTTTCTTTTTGTGCATCATGGGGTAGAGAATCTGACACTGGTGGATCTAGAATATCAATTTGCACAGAAGCAGAATTTTCTAAAGTTTCAGATTCATCTTGTTCAAACTGTTCTTTCCTTTCAGATTTTGTTTCCGTAGAAGGAAGAAAATTTACAGCACCCAGCACATCTCCCTTTGTATGATCAGGGAAATCACCATTAACTCTGCTTTCCAAAGGATGCTCAATGGAAACATTTTGTTCTTGTAAGCCTCCTTCACCATTAGAAATTTCATCTGGTGCCTCATTCAAACAGTCTGTTGAAATGTCATGTATAGATGAGTTAACCTCTGTCTCAACAATGCTCATAGACAACAAACTTGGAGGTCCTTCATCAATGATCAGGTCAACTTTTGCTGAACTGTCATCATGAGTATCTTGTGCATTATCAATTTGGCTCTTGGTTTGTTGAAGTTTATGCTTCTTTTTGTCTTTTTTCTCTTGGTACACAATGCTGGAAGATGAGTCATTTGATTGTCTATGGTGTTTCTTCTTCACTTTTTTCAAATGCTGCCTTGTCACAGATTGATGGCCATCATCCTTCACATTGAAGTCATCATCACATGCTTTTACACAATTTGTGATTTCTTTCTTCTCTCCTAAATTATTGTCAAGAGAAGGTTTGGTATTACTTCCCAGGTCTTGACTTACAGAAGCTGTCAAGAAGGAAGAGGGTGCTAAAGTAGTTTGTGAAAAACTAGTGTCATCACCGGAAGAGTTGGCAGCTTTCTGGACCATCTCAGTCTGAACTGAATTGGTCACACGATTAGACTGAACATTGCCACTTGATATGGCGACTTCAGGTGGTGACGTTTTTGATGGACTTTGTGATGGGCTAGGAATATGCTGTGAACTGGTAATGGAGAAAAAGGGGATGCCTTTATCTAGATGACATGGACTCACTTTATCTCTATTCTCCTCATTCTTGTTCTGCTCTGGCAATGCCTGAAAAGGCTGATCAAACTTTGTTGTTGAAATGAAAACTTCATTGCTACTATCCTCCGCATTCATTTGGGTGAGACTGCTGCTACTGCATCTTGAATCATATTGAGATGATCTGTGATATTCACAAAGACTGTCGTCGTCTCCTTGACATGAGCAAACAATTCCTGCAGACAGGCGCCCTTCTCTCTCTAAGACAGACAGATCCTCCTCAAGAGAGATGACTTGCCATGATTTTCCTGTGAGATCTGTGCGAGTCACTGAAGTGCGGAACATAATTTCTCTGGTTGTTTTGTCAATGGCAAATACCTGAAAAAAAGCAATTATTTGAAATGTTAAATTTAAGAAAATAATTTAAAAAAATAAAATAAAAGGGAATTTAGGCCAAAACACGCATGCATAAGGAGAATTATTTGTCTTTCTTTCTCTAAGATTCCAATTGTCAAATTATATATTCCAACTAAAAAAAAAACCCAAAACCTAAGCGATTTTTGTAAAATCAGTAATGAATAAAAATTAACACAAACCTGGAATACATATTAAAAAATGAGTAAAAAACAAAATGACATGAAACAGAACTATGAAAATGCTTCTTAAAAAATAACCCAACAACAATCACAAACAAAACAAAACAACAAATAAACAATTGCATTTGAATAAATAAAACCAACCCAAACCTGATCATCGGCTGAGACAGCAACATGCATCATCTCTCCCACCATTTCCACCCAGCCTGTGCCCACAGAGGACTGAATGTTTCCGTAAATATCATCTCCCCAAGTTCCTTTTCTAAACCATATCTGAGAAAATAAAATGGCACATATTTCATTACTCTTGCTTTGCTGCACAACAATTTTCATTCAAAAAATTTCAAGTATTGGCAAATGTTGAAAAAAAATTTGCATAGAAAAAAAGTTCAAGAGAAAAAAAAATTATTTCATGTTCAGAACAAAATAATTCAGTTAAAGCTCTGAACAACAATTGAACTTGCAATTAAAAAGCAATAACTGACAAATGGAAAAAGAGTCATCAGAAAACACGTTTTACAATTGAAAAGACAAAGAAATATAGATCATTATATCTAGTTTAATCTAGAAATGGAAGGAAATGAACATTTCATTATTAACAGACATACAGACTAGTAACGTTAATCTGAATGCCTCATTAATGCAACTGATTAGGTGAGAACATATTTTGTTCTCATTATTTATCGTCAGTCTAATCTGAAATTCGTGATTTCATATTCAAACGCTTGATCTGGGGACATCACTTTTTTTGCCTCCCTGATCCAAACGTTTTCTCTTCACATGAAGGCAAACAATTAGACTTGTCTTGATTGATAAGGCTGGTTTCTCTATTCCTGGCCTTCTGATGATTATTCACACTTATCCAGTCAGTGGGGTATTGTAATATACCCTCCCATCTGGACATCTTTGACTGGTGAACTTTTTTCACATCCATCATAAAGCAAGTCAGAGTAAGCTAGCATTTTGAAACTGACAAAATTTTTACAAACTTATCAAGAAGCAAGATGGCATAGGTAGGAAACAATGTCTTGTTGTCTGCATTGTCTACAATACATATACGACCAACCTTTTGAAGGAATTGATCTCTTCATTAACCAGCTTTGCATATATGTATTGAAGTAAGAATGAGTTCAATTCTTTCAATTGCTTAGGCCTTTTCAGCGGTTGCTTTTCAAACAGTTTGTATATGTCTTCGTTTTCACAAATCACATTTTCCAATTTGTAATCATGATCACCAACGATATAGGATAGGAAGTCTCGAAAGGTTAAAGGTTTCACCAGTAGACCCCGAGGTTGTAAACAACATTCAGTCTTTATACCCCATGATGGCCCTAGAATGCCTGGACATTTACCCCTGATCCGCTTACAACAACAACCCCCAAAAAATGTGACAATCTGAACCAATTACTATGAAAGGAAGGGTTTGGGTTAGTGAGACAGGACTGTAATTGGGACATGTATCCTATGTTCAATATAATACAAAATGGTATAGTTTAACCATCAAAGGATAAAACTCCTATAGAAAATCACCTTTCCATCCCGACTTAGCGCCCAAACTGCATTATGTCCAACAGCAACTTGCATCAAACGAGTATCCTCATTTGGATATTCAACCAGTTCCCATCCAGTTCCTTGAGTTGAAAAAAAAAAGTTTTTCAAAACCATACCTAGAAAATAAACACTACATGTATACTGGTGATTCTGTTGTATATCATGCCTTACATCTAATACATGTCATCCATCATTAAAGGAATCTCCCACATGAGGTTGGAACACGTGCAAAAATGTAATTGACTTTAACACATTTCCACCAGGCGACATATATTTTCTAGAATCTAGATCTATGCTCAGTGTCTAGACATTTTTCTTCCATATTATTCTACCACGGCCTGAAGTATAAAACCAAATATTTAATGTACCAATAGCAGTATTTTCATATTGTTTACATTTTCATGAAGTTTTGTAACAATCTATCAGTAAATAAGACCATGCTTGTTTTCTAGTTTAAAGCACCATGCTTGTTTTCTAGTAAAAAGCATGATATAATAATAATAATAAAGTGGATATTTATATAGCGCCATTTCCATTTACAATGCTCAATGGCGCTTTACAATGTGTA
>JBCHJU010443659.1:0-13263 GCA_039654505.1 Plocamopherus imperialis
TCTCTCTCTCTCTCTCTCTCTCTCTCTCTCTCTCTCTCTCTCTCTCTCTCTCTCTCTCTCTCTCTCTCTCTCTGCATATAAAGTGCAAAGACATGCAAGTATATAAGTATGCATATACATATATACTAAATTATTATCCGCAAACATCCCACTTTCCAAGTTCATTTTGCCTTCCAGCTATTCTTATGCTAGCTGGCTATATGTCTGCATGTATATGATATCTATCTTCTATCTACCCATACATCCATCCATCTATCCATCCATCCATCTTTTTATCTAATCTATAATATAGATACCTATATATTATATCGATCTCTCTATGCACCGAGCTAAAATGTCCCAGTGCCATAAAATAATTAATTTTGTATCAAAGACAAAAACATAACGTATAATACATGCACACACCACGAATGTCTTACCTGAATTCTGCATCCATCAGTTCCAGTCTGTGTGCGTGCAACTGTATTTCCTCCGGCACCGAAACAATTTCGGAAAATCCCATTTTGGCATCGTGCGTGGAATTGCGGATTTTCCCGAAACAACAAAGTTGTTTTTATTTATTTATTTATTTATTTATTTATTTATTTATTTATTTATTTATTTATTTATTTATACAATAGCGTTTTATAGAAATTAATTATGCGTCGCAGTCACGATAACCGCATTCAGCTCACGAGTTTACGGTTAGCAGCGAAATTATCAGTCATCAAAATATAGGCCGACTGGTTGGATCATTGTCCAGAATTTAATGTTAGAGACGGCAACTTCAGAGGGGAAAAGGCATCCTGACTGAAGTATCAAATGTCATTAGCGGACACCCATTTCACAGGAAACGGACACCAATGTTATATAATTAAACATTCAGTTGAGTTGCCTTTTTTCAGTGATGTCGACACAAACATGGCAGAATTCTATTCTGCAGTTTGAGACAGTAACATTGACGACAGAAACACCGGATGGAGTCAACATAGGACAGAAAAAACACTAACACTAATATTTGTTTGTACGTGGAAAAATGGACACATCAAGCAAAGGACATTAATTGACATTAAGGAGACTAAAGACAGAGAAGGAAGACATACTATGTGCAGACACGTACAGCTCTTTGAATGTCATGTGTACTATTTGTGTGTGTATGTATGCGTGCGACCTCTGTGTGCGTGTGTGTGTGTGTGTGTGTGTGTGTGTGTGTGTTAGGAGGCTAAATGACTCTACAAAAACTATAAGAAGAAAGACAATGAATGGATCGTTATCAATAAAAGAGCAGGTAAGGTGATAATAATAAATTGACACAACACCAACAACAAAAATCATTTTTGAGAATTATTGAAAATTTTAAGCTCAACCAAGAAGATTTGAAATAAAAACAATGTATAAAATGAAAAAGAAGAGAAGAGGGAACACTAAAAGAGAAAGCTTTAAAAAGAAGCATCGAAAACTTTCATAAAGATACGTGAGAAGATTACAGCGATCAACTTGGACAAGATTTTAAGTTACAGCACACAACAGGCTTGAAGGACAAAACTCCAAATGAACAACGTAAACATGGTACGCAACTATCCATCCAGAGACAAATACATAATGACAACATCGTACAAAAACAGAACAAGACACACACACACAAACCTAATGAAGAAAACAAATCAGGTCATGACAAAAAATAAATAAATAAATAAATAAATAAATAAATAAATAAACTAAACCGACATCTAGGTAAAGAGAAGACGACATCAAAGAAAAAAAAAGAAGAATATTATGATATCGTTGAAACGGTACCAGTATATCACTAAAACACAACAAACGGAGATCAAATAAAATAAAATAATACAAGATATACATGTATCTGTCAAAGACACGCGATGTAAAACAAACAGACATCACAACGAGAACAACGTAAGTACATAGTAATAACAAACTATCATGACGTCACAGAAGATAAAAAAAAAATCAAACTTAAACAAACAAGCAACAAGGGCGACGACGATGACGTGAGGGCACAACCTGTGATGACGTCACAAAAAACTAAAAAAAAAAAAATCAAACACAAGCAAACAACAACTACAACGAGATTCACAAAATATAAACAATTAATTCTACTCACCGGTCAGTTCCAGCGACGGCGCGGAGGAAGACATCTTGACGGTGCTCCGGAAAACGCCATCCTGCTGCTGCAAGGCGTCGTCGAAATCCGCCCGCCTTGATTCGATCTGCTTCAGCAGCAAGGCTCGGTCAGGCATGGGCTTCTGCTGGGACTTCGATGGCCCCTGGCTGTTGCTTTGGAGCTCTTCCTTGGAGCGGCTGTGTCGTATGTTGGAAGCTCCGGCCTTGCCGTTGGTGGTCAATGTGACGGCAGAAGACGTGTTGTTGTTAGTAGTAGTGGTATTATGCACTCCGTTGGTGGCGGCTCTGCTTCCAATGCTACTACTGTTGTTGTTGTTGCTGCTGATGGTGTTGCTGGTGGTGTCCTTGAAAGACACGGGAGTGGCAGTTTTAGCCTTGGAGGATGAAATGGTCACCATGGTCGGTTTGGCGGTGGATGATGGTGGCTGGGACGCTGACGAGGATGAGGAAGAAGAAGAAGAGGAAGGGGCAGAGGAGGAGCTTGTCGAAGGTGGAGCCGATGGAGCATCGTTCTTCTTGACGAACGTTCCAACCCGAGTGTTCTCGGCGATCCGCTTCTGCTTCTCTCTGGACTCCTCTTCAGCACCGGAGCTGGAGGAGTTTGACCCCCCACCTAGTGCGGGGTCCTTGGTAACGCCGTTGCTGGGCAACGTTGATGACGTCGGCGCGGAAGAATCCACGAGGATCTCCCTCGAGTGCCGATTGCTTTTGAGCTTGGAGCGAGCCAGTTCCAGTTCGGTGGAACCGTTGCTATTTTGGGACGCGTCCTTGACCGCGGCTTCCTCCGCCGCGCGATTCTGGCGGGTTTGTGCCTGCAACTGCTGTTGCTTTTGTTGTTGTTGTGAGGCGTTCGGCTGCTGTGGGGCTGGCGTAGCTTTACCGTTGGCCGTTGCGGTCGGCTGTGAAGATCCCGAGTTGTTGTTACCCTTGACAAGAGATATAGAGGTAGTAGTAGTAGTAGTGGAATGTGATGCCGAGGATTTCTTGGCACCAGAAGCAGGTGCTGCAGAATTGGAGGACACGAGACTATTACTATTATTATTACTATTTCTAGTACTATTATTAGGCCGGGCAGGGGGCTTGCCAGATATCAGAGCACCGCTCTTGCTTCCAGAACCGCGGGGGTTAGAAAAAGAAGAAGAAGAAGAAAGCGAAGAGGAAGAGGAACTGCTGGCCGGGGTTACGTGCAAAGCGGAGGAGCTCCCGAAGGTTTTTGCAAGCATTTTCACACTGGGCAGGGCACGGCCGCCCTCGGAAAGGTCAGAGGTCGTCTTCGCCGTCGCGTCCTGCCCAATGATCTGCGAGTGGCTTAAGCCCCCTGGCCGCGAGGAGCCGGCGGCAAACTGCAAGGGACTGAGCGAGGAGGCGATGGAGGCGGGGCGGGGTTGGGAGCTTCTCAGGACGACGACATTGCCCGAAGAGAAGGAGGAAGAAGAGGAAGAGGAGGGAGACGAGGAGAGGTTGGCGTAAGAGGAAGACAAGGGGCGCCTGGGTGGAAGTGACAACTCCGTCGTGACCTTGTTGGGATGACCTTGCTGCTTCCGTTTGACGTACATGGAATTCGTCTCCGAAACTTGCCTGCCATCTGTCGCCGTTATTGTCGTTGTTGCTGCTGTTTGTGGTGATGATGATGGCGCTGCCGCTTTAGAGGCAGCGACAGTCGCATTGGGCAAGTTGCCTTGAGAGGAAGACTTGGTGGTGACGGTCCTGTTGGCGACGTTGTTGGAGACGTTGCCGTTCAGGCTGGCTTTGATGACGGGCTGGCGTTGTTGGGAGGAAGACGAGGAGGAAGAGGAGGGGGAGGGGGGCTGGGAGGGTTTGTTGTTGACCACGGGGGTCAACTGGACCGGGGTCGAGTCGTTGAGTTTGTTGATCACGTGCATGGACCGGCTCCGGTGGACGTTGGTGCTCTTAGGGGCAGGGGAGACAACCGGCTGTGAACCCTTGGCCGAGTTGCGCCTCACGAGTTGCGTCCCTTGCTTAGTGGGGGTCAGATTTTGCTACGAGGCCATTCCCAGAAGATTTTTATTTTTGGGAGGTTTGGTGAGTGATGTTTTGTTTTGTTTTTTTTAGAGGAGGAGGTAGGGGAAGGATGTGGTGGCGGCGAGCGGGGACAGGCGTGGTGGGTTGCGTATTTCAGGAGGGCGAGTGAAGATGGGATCGGGTGGGAAGTAGAGAGGGGAGGGTATGGGGCGTTGCCATGCAACATTGGGTTTTGGAGGAGGTGGGGGATGATTGAAAGAAGGAAGAAGAAGAGAAAAATGTGGTTAAAGCGTGCGCAAACCAAACGTGCAAAATTGCAAAATTTTTATTGCATTTTCTTGTTAAAAAAAAAAAAAAAAACTGCCGAAAGTAAAAAATATTAATGTTTCTAAAGAAGAAAAATCAATTGTCAGTAGATGTATTAAAGAAACAATAAAAATAAGAAAAAAAGCAAATAGCTGTGCTTGATGGATAATTTAAAAAAAGAAAAAGTTAAATTATTCTTACAGCTGCGAACTGAAAAAGAAAAGCTGTTTTTACTTTGATTTAAAAATACATTTATGATTGACCAGGGCATTCAACTTTTAAAAGAATTAATTACACAATTAAATTATTAAGCCGATTTTTAAATCATAAAAAAAGAAAAGAAAACCAAAAGTAATCAGTGAGTGACGGTCTGTGTTGGGAAAAGGTCGGTGAGGGTGAAGGGGATTGGTTGGTGGTATCTTGTGGGCCACTTAAATTTAACTACATTGACTGAACTTCTCAGCTGTATATTTAGAAGACTAAGGCAAAGACTAAAAGTCCATATCACACCATCACTGTCAAATTTAACAATTCTTGGGTGGGCAATTGCCGTTGAAATAATGTTTACAAATATTTACAAATCGTTACTGGCATTAATTATAGATTGTTTCATAAAATAAGCAGGGCATTTAAAGGCCTATTGGCCTAGATTGACAGCCCTTAATCTCATACGATAATCTCATATACTATATACACATGTATTTATATTCAAAGATCTTTGGGGAGCTAGCTACGCTTACTTTCCTTCCTGACTAAATAACTTCTAACGTTTACTTTTTTTTTTTAGCTCGCTTAAGTATTTAGCCTAGTATTAAATGTCTATGTCAAGTCTGAGTCAAGACAGACAAGAAGCTGATCTTAAACACATTGTATAATTCCCGAAGCAATAAAGTAGTAAGCGTATATCCAATCGAATCTAATACATTAAAATCTCAATTGTCACACCACGCAGTGCTGAATAGCTTTTTTCCCCCCCCTTTTTGATGTAACATTAGATGGGTCCTAGTGGAGCCTAATCACACAGATTATAATAACTCTTAATCCATTATGGAAGGAAATAGTCCGGTAGACATACGTGCGTTTTCTGAATGTTAGGGGTGGTAGGGTGTGGGGGGATGATGTTGCATTATAAAATTATGGGGGTGGGGGGATGTTGCATTATGGAATTATGGGGGTGGGGGGATGATGTTGCATTATAAAATTGACCGTATTCAAAACGTTTATCAAGAAGCTAGAGTGACAAAAGAATAACAAAGGTACCAAATCATGCAAATGAATAAACAGGCTATTTCTACGAATACACGCTGTGTGGTATTTCCTTCTTCACCATGACAATAATAATACCATGTACTTACTGACATGTCTACGATTTAATATTGGGCTAGTCCAGTATCCATTAATTAATGTATGAATGAATGAATGAATGAATTTTTAATTAATTGATTATATAATAATGCCTTGACAAGTAGACAAAGGAAAATGCTATTTTGAAGAGCATTACACATTTTCTACGAAGGATTTCCTTTGACTGATGTGGGAATACTTCACGCATACGCAGCACTGTCCGTGTGTAGACTTACATACACAGCAATAGACATGAAGGCAGAGGTGGAAAGTAAGCGAAGAGTAAGGATCAGCAATTACATAGTACTTTATTAATTACTCGTACAATAACATTTCAAAGAAAGCAGGTCAAACAACACATCTGCTGTAATCATAATGAAAGATCCTTCACATGATTCGGCACGTACAGTTGATCAAGATGTACATCGCAGAGCCTGAACAAATTTCCATGAAGTAAAGAAGTTTAAGGAAAGAAGGGGGGCATAATTTGAGGACTTGAATGCATATTATTGAATGGGTCACATTTGAATAGCCATTTTCATCCTCTTTCTTTCTTTCTTTCTTTCTTTCTTTCTTTCTTTCTTTTCCTTTCTTGTAAGTTGGGGTCTCTATTCAAATAGCTGAATATGGATAATATGAAAATTATTTACAGATCTGCGGTCTCTTTGTCTCTGGTAATATTATTTTAGCCTCGTGTAATTGCTGTTGTACTGTTTCTACTGGAATTTTACAATCGATCATTGATCTCTTGCGTTTTTTGTGAATCTGAAAGATAGATTTATTTCATTACAAAAAAGTAAATTAAACTCACATAATTATGCAGCGACACAAAATCACACACAAACATAAACACACACACAAACATACATACATACACGCAAACACACACACGGCCTGTGTGTTGGCAGTGACACAGTGGATGGGTGGGTGGGTGGGAAAAATGCAAGTCTTAGTAAGTCGAGTGCACAACAGGGTGACAAAGCAACTTATTCAAAGGCTAAAAAGTCAGGATGGGAATCAACAAATTTGTCTTGGTTTCCTTCTTTCTTCTTTTTATTGGTTATGTAGGCCATATTGTTTGTTTTCTTGGAGTTTTTTTTTTTATATTTGCTTTGTTTAGGTTCGTTTTGTTTTTAGTTGTTGTTGGTGGTGATGGAGGTGGTGGTGGTGGAGGTGGTGGTGGTGGTGGTGGTGTTTTAGTTGAGGTCTTTTGCTTTTAAAAAGGATTCTATTTGTCTTTTTTTTTCTTTTTTTTTTTTTTTTTGTAATTGTTGCTGTTCTTATTGTTGATAACGTTTTTAATGTTGTTTGAATTGTAAAGAGGCATGTGCCGTTTATCCTTACTTGTTATTTGTTGTTTTGTTGGTTTTTGTTTCTTTGTGAGACTAATATAGCTGGATAGTATTAAGAGAATTGATTTTTTTTTTTTAATTATTGTTTACTGAACTTCGTATTCCGACCAAACACAAATGCCCACAGCTAAGTGTCATTTTGGGAGCTTACATGTGTGTATATTATGTGTTCGTGCGTACGTAAGTGTGCGCGTGTGCTGTGTGCGCGCGCTCGCGTGTGTATGTGTGTGTGTGTGTGTGTGTGTGTGTGTGTGTGTGTGTGTGTGTATGAGGGAAGGGGGAGGAGGGTGTCTGGTTTCGTGTGCAAGAAGCATGTGTGATAAAAATATTTCAAATAATTAAAGATATAAAAACAACATTGCAAGCCAATATATTTTCATATTGAAGAAGAGGTCATGCATTCATTCGAAGGGACACAACTACGAAAATCCAAAGCCAAGATGCAACGTGCAGCCGTCACCAAGGTAACTAATAAACATCAGCACCAAGCATTTTGCAGGACGTGCAAGCGGGAAATACAAGCAGGAATTGTTTATTTTTTTAAAGATTGGAACATTCTATTACAAATAAAAAACAAATTAACCACAACAAAACGCACATAAACAGTTGTCAAAATCAGAATTACTTCAACGGACGAATCGCAAGAGGAGTGAAGCCATAGAAGAGATGGAACGTACGAGGAGGGAGAGGTGAGAGACACAGATGTTGATATTATAATATTGTATTTTTCTAGTTTATATCTTAAGTGTCCATCTTGCCCAGACCTTTAATGCGATAGCCAAAGATCTGCAAATTAAATTAATTGTCGAAATTTAACAGCAATAATAATAATGAAATACTTACGCTAAACTTACGCAAAGTGAAACGAGGTATAAAATTTTAATATGGAGCGACCAAGCCAAGAAAACATCACTACGGAAATCATTTATTAAACCGCTTTTGGTGCTTTTTGACGTTGTTGTTATTTTTGATCGCCTTTGTTCTTGTTGTTGGGGTCGACTGCAAGGAACTCTTTTGGCAACTTGGAAACCGGGGTTTAAAACATGAAGGAAACATCTAATCGTGGTTTTTAGTGACTTCCACATCCCAACCCTCACTCCTTATCTCCACCTACTCAACCCCACCCAACCTACCAAAATAAAAAAATATACAGAAATAAAAAAGTAAAAAGAACAATAATAATACTATCACTTGTGGTTCAACAACATTATAGGTATCTGTGAAGGGGTGGACTCTTGCAGATGTGATGTCAAAAAAAAAAAACAGCAAAATTGTGCGAAGACTTCAAAGAGCAATGGCTTTTAAATTGCCGATAACTTACCTATGCACATAGGAAAATTAACGCGCACAATTAATGCCAACACATTGCAAACATCATCGAAATTCTAGCAAGTCGTGGGGTATAATAATTAAAGACATCATTGCAACTCATATTCTGTTAATAAATTAATTCTTAAAATCAAACATGCCCTATTCTAAAAGCATAACAAGTTTTATTCAATATTGATTTATTCGCATGCAAGATCTCGGAAATTGTTTAAGTAATTGAAAGCTCCCTTATACTTTATGGCGCTGAATGTTCATTTTTCAAAATATTTGCATGTCTTTGTTAAGGTAAATTATTACCTTTCATTTCTACATACTGTTATTTTAACTAGTTTGCATTGTCATGTTTCTTGGTTCATAATTATATTATAGGTCAGTTGACCGATTCAGCCCCTGAATGTGATATGATATGATATGTTGTATAATAAATTGTAGAGTCGATGTTGGAATTTCTTGTCGTCTGATGGAGGTGGCGCACAAGACCTAATGAATGAGACTTAAAAAAAAAAAACTTCCCCCCGTTTACTTTGTCATTAATGTTAGGGAATGCGGTGTTATTTCATCATATCATAAAACCTCTTTCACTTTGGACTCATGGGATTGGCTGGGGGAGGGGGAGAGGGGGGTTGACTCGAAACGAGATATAGGAATCAAGAAATACCGATGAGAAATAAACAGACCCGAAAAGGAAAAAAGACAGGGTGTTGAATGGGTGATTGCGTGGCTGGAGCATCATGGCATTTACGCAATGGTAAATTTGGCCGAGTGAATAATTATTCAAATAGTATTTTAAAGTCAATAAAAAAAAAGAAGAAAAAAAAGCAAAAAACCCATAAGGGTTTTCTCGTAATTTTCGGGGTCACTTCTCATTTTTGCTTTTGTTTGATATATTATGATTTCAACGAATTAAAAATATTTTACTATATTATGAAATTTAAATGAAACACCGACAATTAAAAAAATGTAATTGAACGGAACTGAAAGCAAAAAACAAAAAATAAATAAGTACATTTTAAAACAATAAAAATATAAATAAAACAACCGTTTTTATTAATCTAAGTCAGCTGTATTCTGTTAAAACCTAGCCTTGTTGTTGTTGTTTTTTTCAGTTTGTTTTGTTTTGTTTTATTTCTTTCAAAAGAAAGTGGTTGCTCTATATATTACAGATTTTACATCTATTAATGTATTCTTATCAACAGTCTGCTTTCAAGATAAAGTTTAATTATAAATCATTTATTCTATTTACGCTCCGTTTCTTCTAGATCTACCGATCGATCCCATTACAACTGCTATAATAAAATATAGTAATCGGATTCTTTAGTATTTTTTAGATGCTTTGGTATTTGCTCATTGAGAACGATATCGTCTTGGTTTCAAGACGAGATAATTACGTTCCGGGGTGCTTTAGATCGCTTGAGTGAATTATTTTGGCTATTTATTCTCATAATAATAGAATATTATTGAGCCCTAATCACTCGGAGGCATTCCATCAAAAAGACGAGTGCAATATGACAAAAACACGGAGCTTGAAACGAAACGGATGCGAGCATATCGTGCATACAACAATAAAAATGAATAAAAGATAAATGCATTCATGTCGCCATAGCACCATAACTATACAAGTAATAATAATGAAGATAATTGTATGCATAGCATTGTGACGACGCATGACAAGACAGAGAATCGGGAATTACCGTTCTGGATTGTTTGATCTAGAGACAGGTCATCATGAAAGCGATAAAGAGTATCATTATTATTATTATCATTATTATTATTATTTTATTTTTTTTATTATTATCATTTTAGGTTATTATTAAGTTTATTATTATAACCATCATCATCTTCGTCATCATCATCATCATCATCATCATCATCATCAACACGATTATTATCATAATCAGCCTCATTGTTATTGTTATTATTATCATCATCATCATCAACATCACCATCATCATCATCATGATTATTAACATCATCCTCATCCTTCACATCATCATCATCATTTAACACTACAGCAATCAATGTCATAATATCATATGAAAAAATTTAAAAGACTGGTTGCTGACTGCAATAAGTCAAAAAGGGAGACTGGGAGGACAGTTTCAAGTGGGCGAAGAACCTACAAATCGATACATGTCAAATGAAAAAAGATACAAAAAAGTAAATAAAATACATAAATGAAAAATATATAAATGAAAAATAAATAGAGAAATAAATAAATAAGGAGGTAATAAATGACGGCTTATCAAAGTCTTCAAACAGGAATACAAAATTGGAAGAAAAAAATAACCATCCCTTCTCTTAATAAGTGTGAAGAATTTCAAAAAAAATTACCATTGTAATCATGATATTATTTTCAGTTTTTTATCTGTCATAATATTACATTATCATATTGGGCGTCTGTCATGTATCATCTGTGTCTGTCATGACATATTTTGTCATTTCTCCTGTCAGCAAATGCATACTCCCACGATGTGTAAATAATAAAATCGATGTAAAAGGTTATAGTTTAGAAAACCAGCTGATTACACAGAAAAGATTTAAGTATAAAAGTAAAACAATGCTGCAAAGGAAATATTTAAAAAGTAAACAAATTATGGATGGAAACTTTTTAAAAAAATATCCAAACACATTAAACAATCAAAACAATGCAAACGGCCTAAGGAATTAGCAGTTAAAAGTTAGAAGAGGAGGAAATCCCCACAGCAATAATTATTGTAAAAGCTGAAATAAAAATTAAACTAAACAACGCAAAACAACTTTTTAAAAATATTTTAAAAACACAATCAACTAATAATAACTAGCAATGCTAAAACAAGGGACAACGTTCAAAGCGTCGAAATTAACCATTAGAGCTAAAAATAGAAGAGGAAAAAACCACTATTTCCTGCTGCTCAACAACACCAAGCAGCAAAAGCCTAGGCAGGATCACGTGACCATTTTAAAACTGGAAGCCGCCATTGACTACTGAAGGCTAGCTTAGCTCTGGCTATCTAATCTCCAAGACCGACGGGCGAGTTCAGGTCTCACGCTACCACAGTGATCGCTTGCCAATCGTTTGTTAGTCGCTCATTCACAAAGCTAGATTAGACAAAATAAGGCGGTGAGTGGCTTTGAATAGTATCAATAAAAAAAAAAAATTAAAAAAAGAAAGAAAAAAAAACCCAACCATCGACCAGCTTTTGATTAAAACCCAGGGATATGGGCAGAGAGGCAAGTAGTCTACCATTTTGTAGTCCTTTCCATATCCAGCCTTTCGGCTCATAGGGCCGGAGCCTAAGGCACCCTATCTATGGATAGGAAGGCTCAGGCCGGAGTTTATTCCATTTTCCATATCATGAAGCGGACAGTGACATAACAGATTAGATCGGTCATTTTCTGAAAAAGGATGCTAGTGAGCGCTCACGAAGACGCTAAAGGGCCAACGCGCATTTAGATTGGCTAATGGAAAGTAAACTACATGTAGTTAGGTCGCACCAAGAGACATGAAGGTATAGAAAAAAGTGCATCTTCAGAGGAAGAGTATCACGAACAGGTGCCCGTGACAGACATAGAAGGAGGTGGAGCAAGGACAATACTGACTGAGTGGAAATCACAAGCACGGAAATCGGACGAAAAGATCATGTCAGAGGGACTCTCAGAGATGCTGTCACGAACGCTCCGCTCTGCAAGGGGACATGCTGCCTCGTCACGGATCTATTGGCAGCGGCAATCGCTATGGCCGTATTCACATTGGCATTTCGATTGCGCGTTTTTTGTTGTTGTTTTTTGTTGTTGTTGTTGTTGTTGTTGTTGTTGTTTTTTGTTGTTGTTTGTTTGGTTTTTTTTTTTTTGGTTTTTTTTTGGAACTGCACGACAGGAAGGTTTGAATCACTTGGGAACTTAATGATTTAACCCCCGAGAAAAGCTATTTATACTAATTGCCTGCGTTTGCGGCGCTTTTCTGCGGCTAACGCTCGGTTTTCGATTTAAAACCAAATGACAAAATCCACCCCGGGAATGTATCAGCGGAACTGTTTTAATTTTACTTTCATTTCTTTCATTTCTTTTCTTTTTTTTTTTTTTTCTTTTTTTTTCACATCTCAGTTGAAGACAACTCTAATCTTACATGAATGAGTTTTATATCCAGCAACCGACGGACAAGCGATTTCTCTGATTGATAGCTGAATAGAACTGAACGTAGCTCAGGAGGACAAGTAAGGGAAGCTGGGTCCATCTGGCTTACTACATACACTACACCCACTACTTAGTGTGGAGGGAGCAAGATGGCGGCCCAGGGCGGGGTGTAGGGGAATGGGAAAAGAGAGGGGAGACAACTCTCTCCTTTTTTTATTTTTTATTTTACCTGTGCGAAACACTTCATGCTGCGGTTCATGAGCAGCGACAGCCGCTGCTGGGACAGTACCATGTCTTTGGAGATCTGCTTGGACTGGCGAGAGTTGCGCTCCTTCCGGTTCTGCAGCTCGGCGTTGAGCGAGTTGAAGTTCTCCTGCTCCTTGGTCATCTCCTTCTGGAGTCCCGAGATGAAGTCCATCAGGGTCTGTGCGTTTTCAAATTCAAATTCAAATTCAAAATTAGTTTACTGTCCAATTGGAAAATTGGCTCGGGTAACATCAGCTCATAGAAATATTTCATAAAAATATAATATTATACTGCAAAGTTGCTTATTATGCTTGGTTGGTAGTACTAATGGTAAAAATAAGGGTTGTTTTACATATATATATATATATATATATATTTACGTACGTACGTAAGTATGTATGTATATATGTATGTATGTATGTATGTATGTATGTATGTATGTATGTATGTATGTATGTATGTATGTATG
>JBCHJU010443770.1:0-13262 GCA_039654505.1 Plocamopherus imperialis
CGACCCAAAATTAGCAATGTCAGAGCAAACAGATCTCATTTTGTGACTCCGTTTAAAAATAAGAAGTTCAGAAATGTTTGTCATCACGCCCCCCCCCCCCAAACCACCACCACCACCACCAGTCCAACCCCGTTTTTCCACGAAAAAAAGGGCCAACACTGGAAGTACAAGACACTGCATTCCAATATGGCCTAGATCAAGGCCTTTCATTCCAGCTAGCGATGTTAAAGTTTCATCGCGCAGTTTGTTTCAAGGAGACTAGCAAATGATGAGCCATGGATGTTAATTCAACTCGGCAAATCGGGGATCGCGGATTTTCGAGAATCCTTCCACAAAGAAATTTTATACTTGCGGAAATCGCGAGGGCGATAAAATGCGGGATTCGGCGAATTGGTGTAAAGTGGAAGGCCCGTAGAATAATAATATTATATAACTTTTTGATTGCAAGCAGTTCGCGTGCGCGCGATCACCGACAATACCAAGGCCACAATAAGCCTAGACAGCCTGCTCACTACATAGGCCTGCCGCCTAGGCCTTTCATGTTGAGCTTCACCCACCGCGTACTTTCTCTCGAAGTAACACATTATGTAGATCTAGATGTAGACGTAATAAACAATCAGCGGGATTTCTCGCCACCGGCCCGAGCGGAATGAAGTCGCAGTTTCTCGACCGAGAACAACGCGCCGCAGATTTTCGGCCGAGACCAGCGCGCCGCGGATTCGTGGCCGAAACCAGCGTTGCCGCGGAAATTCGCGGATCCGCGGAAAACTTTCCACCCTGATACAGTATTACAAGTGGAAGTTAATGAACTGTACTGGGGACACCTGTGATAAGAAGGGCTTGAATCTCGAGAAAATATGTTGCCCACACCACAGTAGTATTGGTTGTTGTAGCTTATGGCACTCATATACAACTGAAATAATATTCTTTATCTTTTTCAGACAGTCTAGCTTAACAAAATTCCAATAAACACACCTGTGGGGTATGTGGAAACTCCTCTGAAACACCAAACTTCTCGATTCAAAACATCCACAAACATATTAAACATAAAGGGGACAATGACTATAATTCAAAACAAAGACAAGATGATTCATTCATTATTTATTGTGGCATTATTTATGATCATCTGAGAAGGCAGGGACAGTATGCAAATCATTCATTAAATAGAAAGATAACATATTGATGCTAATGATACATATACAGATTTGTACAGTGCAGCCCAGTTATAATGACAACGGATATAACGACATTTCGCTTAGTCCAGTTTTTTCCCTTATATATCACTTGTAATGAAAAAACGGTTATAGCGACATGAAATTTGATGATTTCAGATATAACGACACTCCCAGCTTGGTCAGAACCAGCGACATCGGGTAAAAAAAATGAACACATGCTCTCCGACCAATGACAACCATCGCTTGCCAACCAATAAGAACGTCCCCTTGCCTACCAATGAGAGAGCATATGTTAGTGTCCAAAGAGAGAGTCGCATCTGGCAACTGCGTGGTCTATACATGTATAAGGCGATTGTTAAGCACAATTTGTGCCTGCAGCCGAGTCAGATGATGATGATGATGAAAGCGCCACCATCTCAACCCAATTAGTCTCCGGCAAGGCGGCTAAAGCAGCCATTAAGACCCTGAAGCGTTTTGCCAAACAACACACTAACGGCGGCAGGCTCTTTGATGTTCTCGAGCACGCAGAGGACAAGGAGTGCTATGTTATTCAGAGCTGTAGCAAGCACAGACAGTCGACGATCAAAGAGTTCTACAAGTCAGCAAACTAGAACCACCAGCTAGCTCTAAATATGGCCCTTTTCAGAGCCATACACAAATTATGATTGACCTTGGTTCGTACCAGCGGTATAGCATTTCTCCCATTATTTTTCCCTCATAATAGGTCATATTATGTACTGATCGGATTTAGCGACATTCGGTTAAAACGACATAATATCACCGGTCCCGACGATGTCGTTATAAGCGGATTGCACTGTATTTTGTAAATTACGTTAAAGAAGATGATACAGATGTTTTAACATCACATCTTTAACTTAAAATGCGCAGAAAATATAATTTTCTAAACTGTTTCCTGCCCAGACAAAATTAAATAGAACATTCGACATGAATGGAGTCTATATAAAATAAACGTTTCCATGAGCCTTCTCCCCCTCTAACTCCCTTTTTTTGGTCTCAATTTGAAATTATTTGGATAAAACAATAATTTTCAACTAGAAGTGCATTAAAATGAATGAAAGATAATTTTTTGTAAATATTTTGCCTTTTTGAAAGTACCTTAAACAAATGTATGTATATCCGGTGAGAGAAAGAAATTTATTTTATCCCCTTAGACCAAATCGGAGCTTTTGAAGCAGAAATGTCAAATTTATTTCATGCAGATTTCAATTCTTTTAAAGCCCTATGTATGATGACCTACATATTGATAATGTTTGGTAAGATTGTGAATTACATGTAATGTATTTTGATCTGTACAAATGGAAGAAGGCTATGGCCTTGCCCCTTTTTTTTTTAGGTTGGGAAACAAATAGATCTACATGTACATGTATTGAGGATAATTCTGGGGGTTTTTCTATGAAACATGTTGATTTAATTTTCATGTTGATTTTATTTCTTCCCCTTTTGTCCCTGTCCATGCACCATAATTGTACACATAACTGATTTAACCAGGTACATATTATGTAAAAGCAAATAGTATAGAAAGATGTAAGGGGTCTTGTTAAAAATGTGCCACTTTGCCAGCAACAGTACACAATAAAACACACTTGGGGTTCATCCATGCCAAGTGGGTCAACACCCACCCTATAAACATGGCCTGGTTGCTCTAATAGAGCCAGCCAGGTCAAAGTATTGTAAAGTGCTTTGAGCCTGTTTAACAATAGGGTAAAGCCCTATATAAATGCAATCTGTTATTTCCTTTTTGAACATTTGAATTTCAGCTATTTTCATTTGACACAGTTGAAATAAATACATGCGAACATGTATGTAGACTTCTATTAGGCATGGTGATCTGGTGATCAGATAACAAAATCTTTTCACCAGCATTTTTGAAAGAGACGTTTCTATTATTTGAGGTTCTTCTCCAACTTGCTCCCCTTTCTCTTTCAAGCCTAAGAATGATGTACTGCCAATGGGTGAAATGAAAAAAGCATGAGATGGTAGGGGCCGCATTAAGGCCCATCACACTGCAAGGCAATGGATCCGGGCCAATCACACTACACTATTCCAACACTTTTTCTCTTGTTTGCTTGCTGTCTTTTTCCTTTTACTCTGAATGCTGAGTGCTGGAATATCTTTAATGGGCATGGGAAGTTTCTAATGAACTTGATTGAAAAAATAAAGTTTCATATTAATCTTTTCATAAAAATAAAGATCTTGTACAAACAAAACTATGTTTTTTTTAAATGAGCTAACTCAAGTGTAATTATCAAGCACTATAAGAATGGTGTATACCGCTGATGGATTCAGCACTGAATGAGTTAACAGAACTGAAAATGTATTACGCTATTACATGAATGATATGTAAATCACTGTCTTCTGCATAGGATGAATTTTACATAGAAGCTATTTAAAATAAAATGAAACAAAATACTCCCCCCCCCTACCCAACCCCATTAAAAACCAAACTCCACCAAATACATCATAATGATGGATGCACTTCTCAGATTTCCTAAAAGAAAAACAGAGAGAAACAAATAAAATCAAAACAATTTTGAATACATGTATCACAATCTGGTCAGGTATGTAAAGTTGGAAGATGAAGGTGTTCTCATGACATTTGCTATCTCAGACCTTTCTTGGCAGCTTGATGAATATGTGTCTCAAGTTTATCTATAAAAGAGAAGAAAAAAATAATTTGTGAAAAAAACAAAAACAAACCCCAACTCCCCCCCCCCCCCCCAAACAAACAAACAAAAAACCAAACAAACCCCAATATACAGAATATTTCAATTTACACAAAACTGATATTGTTGCTGAATACTTACAGTTCCCTAACATTCATTACCAATTGTTTCAATGCCATATTACTGAACCATCCCGACATCTACCTAATATTGTATGATGATATAAGCCTAATTAAGAAGTCTCTTCGGCATCCCCTCCCCCCAACCCCTTTTCCAAAGTAACTGCTTTATGGTCCTCAATTTGATCCTATAATGAGTACATAGCAAATTATATGAGAAATTTTCAATAAACTAGTAGCATATTAATACATGAAATAACATGGGCACAGAAATCAATCTGCCAAACTTGAAAATGATTAAATCAGACAACAAATCATTCTCTATTTCATTAGTTAAACATGTGATGCTCATTGCTATGACACATGACATGTCTCAACAATTAAAATTTGCAATGGATTTTAATGAATTATGTAGCTTAAAAGAAATAATCCTACAAACATAATGAGAACATTTTATACAAATATAAATCTACAATTTTACTCACAGATTTTATGTTTTCCTTTGATTGGGAATTTGACAACCAGTTGTTGAGGGTTATTACATATAAAAACATATGGTGATGCAGACTCTCCATCAGGGTACTGAACGATGTAAAATCAAGCCCAAAAGAAAAAAAAAAGCAATGAATGTAAAAAGTGAAAGCAATACGCACATATTGTCGGTCTCAAGAAGTGTTGTATCTGCAAAATTGCCCTTTTACGCTAGAGAGGTTTAAAGTTTGGGCCACTTTTGTTTTTGCTCAATATGCGGCAAAAAGACGATGTCACAACTCAAATACTTATGGAGATAATATGGCTTTGATGCTTTGAATGAAGGTAGACCTCAAAACCCTGAACAACATGATATAAATTATTCAATATCGCCAAAATTGCAGATACGACACTTGGTGAGGTGAACGACGGTATGCTTATCATGTTGACTATTAGTAGCCTACATTAATAATTTGTTAGAGTACTCATGTATTAATAAATTCATATTCTGCCTTTACTAGGTCTTAAATTGTTGACAAAATTGCAAATTGGCTGGATATTCAAAAATTTAATTGAAGACAGAGGAAGTATGAAATACAAAGACATATCATATGACATCAATATTTCATAAAGTAAAAGTATACTTCAAAACAAAAATATATAAAACAGAAATTTTACGAGCATGGATCAGAAATTGAATGGTCAAGAGTAGGATAAATAAATTAATGGAAACCATATTTCATCATGTTTACTGTAAGGATATGATAATTCAACAGTGATCGTCTTACATCTCAATGCTTAAAACCCCGGTCTGCCTTGATCCCATTTTTCTTTACACAAATTTTTCACATAGCATCCCCCCTAGTCTAAAATTCAATTTTTTCAATAAAGGTGAGACTTTTTCGACAAATTACATGAATTATGGAAACCATTATCTCCTCACAATTGTTTTTGTCTCAGTCAAAGCACAATTAAGCCTGTCTTTGTCACCGCTCATAGACAAGAAGTGGCTATAAGACACCAAACAGCATCCAGCTTATACAGTATAACTCTGATATAACAGCGTAAACGGGACTCTTGTTTTAGTGCCGTTATATCAGAGTGCCGTTATAACCGAGCACTGTTGTAAACCGTAATATGATTTGCCAAAGCCTACTCAGACAGGCGCTCAGGTAGTGCGGGTAATGGGGAAGGGGGGGGGGGGGGGGAGAAGAGAAAGGGGGTGCTGGTAAAGTTATATATGAACCCGTATCAGTGTGATGACTGAGCTCAACACACTTGACGGACTTGGGAGGCATTTTTATTGGCTTCTGGACATGGGGCTAACAATTTGTAATTGTTAATTGCCTGTATTGTTAACAGCTCCGCGTACCTGCACTGTCGTTATAACCGAAACAAAGCTCATGTCGTTATATCAGAAATTTTAAACTGTCGTTTAATAGAACAAAAAACGGGGCTTGGGGAAAGTGCCTTTATACCCGGAGGTGCCGTTATATATGGACTGGATTGTACTAGAAGCACAGCGGTTGCCCAAAGACCATGTGTGGGGACCTGTCAATGGTCTATTGTTTAGCGTTGCCAAAGCATGACGGTCCGGTGTCAAATGATAAATTGTTTACTCATATTCGATTAAAATTACTGTAAACGAAACAAAAAGACAATTTATCAGCAACGTCGGGACACCACAAGGGGACAGTTTAAGTCCAGTACTCTTTATTATCTATCTTAAACATGCACTTAAAGATGTCAGATGTAACCAGGCCAAAACAGTGGAAAGCTTAGATGTGCCAAGTGAAATAATATACGCCAATGACATCGATTTTACAGGAAAAACCCACGTCGATGTAACTGAAATTGAAAGTGCGCTACAAGAACACCATCTTAAAGTCAATGTTGATAAAACAGAACTAATAACACTTGAAAAAGACGTCGATGACTGATAAAAAAATCAAAGAAAGTTGGCTCATTACTTGGAAAAAAGGAAGATATTGAGCATAGAAAACACTTGTCAACTCAAGGACTGAACATGGAAAAGAGGAGACAAAATAAAACAAGAAACAAGAATCAAACTGTACAACTCATTGGTCAGGTCTATATTATTATACAACTGCGGCACATGGGCCTTGACAAAACCAGGAGAAACTAAACTGGACTTGTTTCACAGAAGACGGCTAAGGAGGGTCTTAGGCATTCACTATCCCACAAAAATCTCCAACAAATCGCTTTACAACAAATGTAAAGAAAGCCCCTCTCAATCCAAATTTTAGAAACTATGTGGAGACTCTTCGGACATGTTCTCAGACGCAACACAGAAATCCCTGCTAACAAAGCAATGCCATTTTATTTCACCCAAAACACCAAAAGAAGACCAACAACAAAGCTCCCAAAAACAACGATCTAAAGGCACTCAAGAATAATCAAATGCAACTAACATCATTGATAAAAAAAGAACAAATCAGAAACATTGCTTAAAACAGAGAAGAATGGTTTGTCCTGAGCAGAGAGATTTGGAGAAAGGCCAAAGCTGCGAAGTCCGATGACCCCGCCAGCGACAGGCAATAAGTCAAGTCATACTCGATTCATTCATTAAAAAATTTCATGAAAGACCCTGGACAAATTCTAATTGATTTGTTGCATAATTGACTGTTTGAAATGAATTGGATATATCACTGCTTTATAAGTGACTTATAACAAGTCCATCTTCAGCCCTTTTTCAACATGGTAGTGGTATGTGAAACAAGCAGTCAATACAATACGATCTTGTTTGTTGACTAGAAAGAAAACTGAATGATATACCTTTTCTCTGTAGGCATCCTGATCCAGACAATCATCAACATTGACACATCCTAAAAGGCAAGCAGTTGGGTAGGAACTTGGGAACTGTAAACCTTTCCCTGAAGAAGATGAAATTTATAATCATCAGACAATACATTGTCAGTAAATAACATGCTTTTCAAGGAATCCCCCCACCCCTCCAAAAAAAAAAAAAACAACCTTTAAAAAACCCACTAAAAAACGTGAACGAACAAAAACAAAAAAAGCACTTAAACTTCCCCCTTAAGAAATTCAACAGTCAGGAAAAAAAAACCCATTAACAAAAGCAAGGTTCACTGGAGCATCCAGTTTCAAGGGGATCCTAAACAGTTCAGTAAACTAGGGGATCTTTTTGCATATTATTAACATGGGATACTTTAAAAGCAAAATCAATATCTGTGTAATAGTAGTAGTTACCTTGATAAAGCTTTTTGTACATATCTTCCAGTTCTGCAATATCCTCAGGAGGAGGTGTCTTAGCAGTGGCGGCAATCCATAATCGACCACGGTGTGCACTGTACCAGGTGCGACCTTCATGCCTGCAGGAAAAGCAATTACAAAAAAAAATATATATATATAACATCTTAACTTACCATGCATTCAGAGTTGCTGTACATGATGTGCTTTCAGGTATTTTTCAAATTTCTCAAATTAAATAAAAATGCAACATTGATATTTGAACTTAATTAGTTTGAAATCACCCATCCCCTTGTCATACAAGACTTTCAGAGTATTTTATGAAATCAAAGGCACTTACATCATGTCCGTGTTTATTGTCTTACTGAAAAGAAGCATGATCAATTATGCATTTGACTGATAAACAATCAATACATCCCCCACAACAATTTCATAATTTCATAAGCTGTAGATGATGCTTTTTGACTTGAAATGAAATATTCCAAGAACTTTGCTGATCATAAAAGAGTGAAGACATTAAAAAATGCAGGTAAATTTACTTACATTTTTATGCCACACACAAGAAGAGATGCCCATGGTTGATGCATACTTAAACACATGCCTTCATCACTCATTTCCTGTAATTCTCTGTCTTGGATGCGGCTGGTTGAATTGTGCAAATTCATTTCATTCTTTTTCTTTGGGCCCCAGGAGTCTTTTGAACTCTCCACATACTGGAATACATAATATTTATAAATAACATATATATATTTTTTAAAAAGTTATATTTACTCCCATTAAAATTTAAAATCTCAACAGTACAAAGAGCACATATGAAGCATGGCAAAAGTACAAAGATATAAAGAAGACAGTAAGACAAAACACGTTGGCAAGCTTATCGGCGACGAAGCAATAAAAAATTTATGGAAATTCATCAAGAGCAGGAAATGCGACACAGTAGGAATACCATATTTAGAAGACCAAAACAGTTTTCATACTCTTAGCAAAACCGAAGCAAACATACTGAACAAGCAGTTTTGCTGTGTTTTCCGAAGAAGAGAACATCCCGCAAACTACTCCAACAGATCCACCTGTAATAAAGGATATCACAGTTACTGAGGAAGGAGTGAAAAAACTTCCTATGGACCTAAAGCTAAAAAAAAGCCACAGGGCTCAACTAAATACCACCCTGCCTTCTCAAGATTATCACCAAAGAAATCACCCAAGCATTGATTGAACTGTTTCAAATATCCCTACTACAGGAGCTATACCAAGAATCTGGAAACATGCCATTGTCCAACCCATATATAAAAAAGGAAAATGAAACAAAGCCCAAAATTATCGCCCAATCTCACTTACATGCATATATTGTAAACTTCTCAAACATATTGTGAGATCATCTATAACAGAAGACCTTGAGATGAATAATCTCCTTAACAACACCCAACACAGTTTGGGAAAAGGGATATCTTGAATAACCCAACTGATTTCACTTTCACACGATCTTTCCAATGCCATTGATTAAGGGGTATAAACAGATGTCATTCTTGAAAGCGTCTGACAAGGTTCCTCAAAAGAGGCTTATCCCCAAACTGGATAATATTGGTATAAGAGGTAACACCCTGAAATGGATCACTGTATTCCTTGGCGAGAGGAAACAATAGGTGGTAGTGGATGGCGAAACATCTGAGACAGGCAATGTTACATCAGGCGTGTCTCTTTCTCTCTTGTCCTTATCCCAAGGTGGGCAAAGATCACCGACAAAATTTTTTCCATCCCCTTCCGTCCTTGGACAGCTTTTCTAAGTCATGCCAGGACATTCCGGTCTTTCCTACGTCTTCCAGGAGGTCTCTTCTCCAGCCTGATTTTGGCATGCCACTTTTTCTTTTTCCAGGTGGATTCCATTTAAGGCTGTTCTTGTGACATTTTCAGCTGGTTTCCTCATTGTATGCCCTATCCATTTCCATTTCCTTCTATATATTTCTCGATCTATTCTTTCCTGATCTGTCTTCTTCCAAATTTCTTCATTCCTGAGCTTGTCAAACCATTTTATATTGAGAATCTTATGGAGACAAACATTCACAAATGTTTGGAGGTACTGGAAGATGGGTTTGGTTGGCTTCCAAGTTTCAGAGCCATAAAGGAGCACTGATTTAACAGGCATGTCTAAGGGCTCAGTTTTGGATCAAACACTGTTCCTAGTGTACCTCAACAATCTCCTAGACAGAATAACATCAGAAGTCAAGCTATATTGACCGTAGAAGACGGCAAAGCTCTAAATGACGGCCTAAGAAAACTTCAGGTATGGGAGACATTATGGCAGATGGAATTCAACGTTGCAAAATGTAACATCTTTACAAGGACAAATGTAACTAAGAAAATCACCAATTATCTAGGAATACAAGTTTCACTGACAAAATCTGCAACATGTGAAATCAGCGAAATAAAATTACCCACCAATATGAAATGGAAAACGCACATAGAGCAAATGACATCGAAAGCTTACGAAGTCAGCGCATTCATCTCCAAAAACCTGAAAAGGTTGCCCAGCTCAAACCCACGCACTGACATACAAGGCAAAAGTAAGACCCATTCTAGAATACGGCAGTCCGATATGGGACCCACATCACAAATCAGAGATTGAAATGATCAAAAAATGCCAAAGAAGAACTACTAAACGGAAAAGTTAGGTCTAGAAAATCGTAAAAAGCGCAGACAGAAAGACAAACTCACTCTTTTTCACAAAATTTACAAGAAAAGTATCTTAGAATTGCCACCAAATGTCTCAACAATCCATCGAAAAACAAGACATCAAGCCTAACTTTCACTACCTTTTGCCAAAACAGACACCTATCAACACTCCTTCTGTCATTCCACAATTCGCCTTTGGAAACAGTGCCAAAACAAGCTACTAAGACACCTAAGAAAATATTTGACAGGCTCTTGAAATGCTATATCTAGAGCCCTATGTAACCTGTGAAGGAATCCCCCAACTACAGGGTTACCACACTATAGTGAAGAAGAAGAAAAATATGAATTAATCTATTTAATTTACTCTAATCTCTTATGGTGCAGGTAGTAAAGAAAATGGCAACAACTAACTGTGGGAGCTTGAAGTTGGGCAGGAAAATTCGCCATGTTGGGCTGTGCTTGTGATGATTTTCCAAGAGCCACTTCTTGAACAATGGCATCATCTTTGTTGTACATATTTTGAGAAGTACTTTCCTCTTCGTCAATCACACGCCTTCCAGCAAAATCAAAAGTGATCTTTCTGTCCTTCCTTGACCCATGACGAGCATTTCTTAACTCCTCTTCCCTTTTGCGTAATTTTTCTCGATCTTCTTTACTCAACCATCGATTTGAATCTGTGGCAAAATAGTCACATTCGTCATCAATGACTTGTGTCCGTCTGGCGCTGAAGATAACAAAAAGTAAAGACATAGGAAACATTTACCAATCATAAGTCAGGTCATGAATAATATTAATTAGCATTGAGTAACCAACGCAAATGATACCAGCATGTTGAAAAAAAACCCAAAACAAAACCTAAAACAAAACAAAAAACAACAACCAAGAAGCACAGAAAAAAAGCCCAGTATACATATAAGAGCTGAAAAATTATTTAATAGAGAACATATTTATCAAAAAACCCATCAGAGTGAATTAAAACTATGTAGCACTGTATGAAAATAACTTAGGAAAAAATCAACAACATAATTTGCAATCCTCATCGTATCTCTATTTAGAAAAAAAAATGAAAATAAGAAGAGGAGATTAAAAATGCAGATGATTGAAGATTTTGCCCATGCCAACCTTGTTCGATCATATTCCAAAAGCCGGTCTCTGTGGCTTATGGCTTCAGAGAGTTCTTCACCTTTCATCCTGTTCCCACCAGACAGTAGAGATCGGCCTGTTTCACTCAAACCTCCCTTGTTCCCACCTTCCCTCATCAGCTGATTGCGAAGTTTTTCTGACTTTTTAGAACCTCTTGCAAGAATTTCTTCATCCTCTGGAGTACAAACCTAAAAAAGAATAAAAAAAGAATTTAACCAAAAAAAAAAAAAAAAAAAAATCTCAGAGAAAAAATCAAATGATTTGCTTCAGAAAAAACCCCAACAACAATTGCCTGCCTATCATTCTAAGATAAATCTAATGGTAAAAATACAAAACGCATCAAAACAATTCATAATTTAAGAACATAAAGTCTATCAAAACGAAACTTAAATGCAGACAATAATTTCATAAAGTATATCCTAATCCCAAGTCCATATTATTGGAAATAAAAAAAAAACAGCAACCCAAAAACACTACACCTTACTTTTCAATTTGATTATGGGGTACAATGGGTGAAAATTCCGAATTTGCTATCATACCAGCTACTTAATAACTAATAACATGTATGGATCGGACGCACATCAATTAGGGGGAAGCAAGTGTTTTTGGAGAGGTTAATTTTCTCGTTGCCATGGCAACAGCAGCGATCTTGAACTTAAACAAAAAATTTTTCACTTATAAAATCTCGCTTATTATCATAGTTAGACCGTTGATTTCTTGTTAGGTGAATAGGCCTATTTAAACTGTAAACTGCCGCCGTTACCAGGGTAACCAAAAAATTAATCTCCCCAAAAACACCTTTTCCCCATTTTGATATGCATCCTTTTCACATATGCCATTAGTTTTTAATAGCTGGTATGATAGCAAATTTAAAAATGTGCCCACTGTACCCCTTACGAAGATCATTTCAAGACAACATGACAAAACACATATTAAAAAATCTGAATTTTTCTTGAATGTAAACACTTTCTGCAAATTAAATGACTCCACAAAATCCAATATATAAATGGTGCTTAAACATATACCCACAAAGTTTTGTACATCCAGACCTGTAAATGGCCGACCACAAAATTGTCTGAGCACAATGACCGTGAACAAGATAATTGCCATGTTCGTCCGAATCCTATGGTATTTATAACACTACTACAGAGCTAGAGTGTAGGGAGCGTTAGAAGAGATAAAGGCTTAAAAAAGGCATTAAAATGAACTCACCAAAAGGGCTGTTAATTCAAGCTTACAGGAGATTTTAACAATCTGCTCACTGCTAGATCTAGATTTAGATCTAGATCTAGGCCTCGATATCTAGATCTACTCTATATTTAGATCAAGAGTCTAGATCTTCTAGATCTAGATCTATCTAGTTGTCATCTGAGAGTTTTTTTCTTCTGGTTGAATAATTCAACCGTTGTTTACTATTATATAGACAGTAGCCAATGCCAGGTTCATGAAGGTTCCCTAAGTAATCCGATGAGAAATCACTGTTGCTGTCTTTTTCCTCAAAACAGGGCCGTTTCTAAATTTATCTTTTTACGGTCCCTTCAATTCCCAAAAGATCACTGTTACTGTTACGATCGATAAAACTAAGTCCAGCCATGTTCTTTCAATATCAGTATGCATCTTTGACATTTCTTTCTTTCTTTCTTCTTTCTTCATCTGTCCCCATTTCTACCTTTCGGTGTATGGGTTTGCGTTCCCGCAATGATCTTCCTCCACACCACCCTGTCCTGACATTTCCTGCTTCCTTCAATGAAGGTTAGGTTTCTTTCTCT
>JBCHJU010443881.1:0-13260 GCA_039654505.1 Plocamopherus imperialis
GCCCATTTCCAATCTTCAGGGACACAATCCATTTCTATCGATTTCTGGAATACGATTTGTAGATAAAGTGCCAGTTCTATCGCTGTTTCTTTAAGGATATGAGAAGAAATTCCGTCAGGTCCTTATGCTTTTCTTGGATTCAGACCTTTTAATTGTTTGATGATTCCTTGAGTTGTGACGTCTTTATTCTAGGTAAGGAGGGAGTATTGCTTGGGTCTAAAACAGGTAATGAAGACAGACAGTATTTCGTGCTGTGGGAGTAATCAATAAATTTCATCATGACTCCTTGTTTTTGTTTTAGCTGGTCTTATGTTTTTGGGGACTTTAAGACAGCTACCTGATTTATAAATTTGATGGAATTTTGACTCGAGTCTAATTTTTCTCATTATGAGGACTGTGACAGTTGTTCGGCGAGAGTATTTATATATATATATATATGCTAGTCGTATTGCTCTTTTCTGGATCTTTTCAATGGTATTGATGTCTTTTTGGTGGTGGTGGTCCAATACAGTTCTGGCCTATTCCAAAATGGCACAAACAATCATTTTGAAAGTATGTACTCTGGTGGAAAGTGGACATCTCATGCTTAATGCTCTCATCCCTGTAAAGCTCCTGATGTAACTTGCCCTATTTCTTAGACTACACCATTTATGACAACTTGCTGGGTTCTACTTAGCAGGAAAGATGTTGTCCAATGAAATGTGCTGTGTCTGATGCCTGCTGAGTGCAGTTTGAGTATATGAGTCATTTGCAGGACTTTATCGAATGGTTTTTTGCAAAGTCTCGAATGATCATGTGTGTATATATATATATATGTGTGTGTGTGTTTGTCGTCTTTTGTGAAACTCTGTAGTAAGATCTTGCATCAAAGCTAGGAGTTGCGTTTCGCATGATTATGATTTATGAAAGCCATGTTGGGTGTCATCAAGTTTGTTGTTCAACTCAAAGTGTTCAGAAATTGAAGATCTTATAATGTGCTCAAAAAGTTTACTGCAGATACATGTCAGTGACCTTTTTTGTTAGTTGTACTTTGGCATGTTTCCAGATGGTGGGGATCTCACCTGTGTTGAGAGATAGTTACTTTGGAAAGCTTTTAGTCAGTGCTGGAGCAAGCTCTTTAGGTGCAATTTTAAGCGGGCAAGATGGTATTTTATCAGGACTAGGGGCTTTCTTTTGGTTTAGAGTTAACAGCAGTCCTTAAAACTTCAAGACAGGGCAACAATTTTCATTCAAGATTATATCAGCCTTTCTTTTATTGTTTTCAATTTGATCTTGGTCCATAAGGGGTACGATTCCAACATCATCACACTTTTTAAAAAATGAATTTCCACAGGATTTTGTTCCTGTCTTCATCGATCAGGTTTTTAACAGAATGCTGCTATGTAGCTCTTTTTATATATTTTATTTCCTTTTTGGCTTTGTTGTATTTCTGCCTGGGTTATTTGTAACATGCGCTTTGCTTTTGACCATGCTTTGTTCTTTTTCATCAAGAATCTTTTCAGTTTGCTGGTCATCCAAGACTGGTGAAATGGTGACGAAACTTTAGTTGGTAAATGTGTTTTCTGGTCATTTCATTCATGTGTTGATTTATCAGGTCCGATGCCAATTCCTCATTTTCATACGAATTGTTAATGAAACCGTTACTCAAGTCTTTTGTTTCAGATTTATTGGCACTGGTATAAATTGCTTTTTTCCATGCAGAAACTGTACCGGGTTGCTGTGTTTTCTTGCTGGCAGTTTTTTTTACTGTCAGTATCAACTATGACAGTGTCTTCAATCCAATCTCTGGCTGGCTGGTTCATGTCCCTCTAGAGCCAAATTACGTCATTGGTGTCAATTGTGTTTTTCAGAGCTTTTGTTAATTCATTCATTTACTCTTAAAGTGTTGTCTTTGTTTGATATACACTGTTTTTATGTGTATCTTAGGAGTTACAGGAATTAATATTAGGGGTCTAGGGGAATATGTTGATGAATTGCTAGATTGGAAGGGGTACTGTAGTAACCTGCCATTTTTCTCACTGTCAGGGTAAATCTGGATTTGTCTTTTTAATTGTAAAATCATGTATCGATAAGATTTTTTGACCCTGTCATAAGATCCAGTTGTGTATGGAAAATGACTCAAGAGTTATAGGCAACATTTTTAGGCTGCCATTACCAATGGAAATTAAGGTCAATGGCCTGCACTATTTCCTAGTAGATAACTGAAAGCTAGGTCAATACCCTGCTTTGATTAGCAGGGATGATTTCTGATGACAGTTATCAGTTATTCTGCAGCTGTTTAGATTGAGATCGTGAAAAATTAACTCAGCAAATTTATAGCTTAGTTGTTATATATTATAACTTTAAATGTCTCTTATAATGCCTTTTAGCACCCTTGGGCCAAGAGTTGGCCCTTTTGGTTGAAACACATGAAAGACTGGAACAAAAAGCCTTGGCTGTTGGGATTAACATATATATATACGTTGGTATATTTTTAATTAAGGAATTATTTTGACTTTGTTTTTTAAATTTGAATATAGAATCAAGATTTCATTGAAGTCTGTTTCATTTTGGCATTTGAACATTTTCAGTTAAGGAAGACAGAGGATGAACGGCAATGTCTGACAGAACGGCAATGTCTGACATTGATGACACTCTTGTATCAACCCAACAAATGGACTCCAGGCAAACAGAGGCTGCACAAAATGATGAATCTTTTGATAAAAAAAATGTACCATGGATCAGACCTGGACCTAAGGAAACTCTGAGTCCACAATCTCTTGGTCAAGTATCCGAGGTCATGATTCTGGATCAGCAGCTCAGTGTTTTGGCCCATAAACAGTGTATCCTTAACATAGATTTGTAATCGAACAATGATGTACTATCCCTTAAGCAACCATCACATTTGCTAGATAAGGTGAAAGACTTTGATTGTTAGATAGATTGAGACACTAATATTCATGAAGGTTTTCCCATTTGAATGGGAGTAGTTAGATAAACAGGTATTGTGTGCTCAAACAAACTGAATCATGCAAAGGCTTTGCCTAGTGGTCATACATGAATATATATACAAACATATATATATATACAAACATATATATATATATTTTATTATATATGTTATATATTTTATATTTATATATGTAATACTAGTAATGGATAAAATCCTATAATTTTATTAGTTTCAGGTAATTGGATAGTTATAGAATTGTGTGCAGTGAGTTGATTTTTCCTTAAGGGCTTGACAGGCCTGAACAATTTACCTTTCCGGAAAGCTCAACAACTGTTTGCAAAGAACATGAAGTCTCATGGACCAAAGTTTCTTAGCCCATATTATGTGAGTCAATATAATATTGTTTTTGAATTCTTTGAATTACAGAAAGTTAATTTTTGACTTTTTAATGTGAGTGTGGTTTGACTTTTATAAATATATTGATTAAGTTTACACTTTATATATAAAGATTATACTTATATACATTATTAGTTGTGACTTTCCCCTTTAAATTTTAGTATTGTAAGACACTTAGAGGTTTTGGCATTAGGTGCTATAGAAATATACCTATTATTATTGTTTACATTTTATCGTTTCTCTGTCTTATGTCTTTTTTCATTTTTGGTATTTTTTTCATGTTCATATCTTTGTATAGGAAGAAGCAATTTTTTTGTAATAGAAAGGTGAAATAAAAAGATGCAAAAATATGGAGAATATTCTAGTGCTTGATTGAAAGATGTCTTTACTTTTTTTTTTAATGTGATTTCTTTCAGAGTAAATAGTAGAAATAGCACTACTTGCAGGCTTTTGTTTTGAATCATCGTCTTTTATTCACAGGAACATGTACTTGCCTTTATATATTATGTAAGCCTGTTTACAACTTTTTTATTTGCTGTATTTGATGAAAAAATTCATTTTATTTGTATGTGCATACTGTTTCCTGACAGAGAGAAGATGGAATAGACTTCTTTTTCCTTAGTAAAAGTGACATCTACATTGTGGCTGTTCAAGCCTCTCCTGCAAATGATGACTCAGTAACTCCAATTATCTGTCTAGATTTTCTTCAAAGGTAAAGCCTAAGTCTGAGTAATTAGAAGCATTGTGTGTATTCTTTTTCTGCAAGTGATTTGTAATGACTACATTATTGTGTCCATTTTTGTACTGCATTATAATTACAGTTGTCCATGGCTCTCTGTCCGTTGGCAATGAGGCCATTTCAGCACAGTAGCCATTTTTGGTGCAAAACAGAAATTTCTCTCTTTAAAAGAGACCTCAAAGTGGCGGGTTGTTGGTTGTGTTTGTTTTGCTCTTCAAAATGCTTTACTACTCCACAAATAGACCTAAAAGAATACATGAATTGGATTGAATTGGAGTTTAAATTGTCAGTTCCATTAAGCAGAGAAGAATGAGGGCCTGGCATGTCCAGCAAAAGTACATGAAATAGTGGACCTTACTAGACAGTCGCTTAGGTACATGTCATCTTTTACGCATTATTAGACATTAAGCCACCGCCTTGTTGGAGCACATGTGGCAGTGTTTCTCTTTCAGTCCGTTTCCATTTCATTGGCCCACCATCGCTTAGTACTGAAGGCCAACAAAATTTAGGCCAATCACCTTTTGACTGTTCCACATAGCAACCGCCCTCCTTTTATTGGTCACTATATAAATTGATTTGAAGTAATGGTGGACCTGTCCAGGTGTTGTTTATGCCTGTCTTCTTTTATTTCGTTATTTGTTATGGCTTCATATTTTTTATGAAAAGATTAAGAAAGAAGTAACTTTTAATAAAAGTTACAAAAAGAGAAGTAACCAAAAAGCCCCAACACAAATGATCTACAATATTTTCCAGTGCCTAGTGGTCATGCTCAACCTCTCCTATAGGTCCAGGATTTTTTTTGCCTGATCAGCTGGAAAATCTGTTTCTATCTACATGTCGTTTCAGCAATGTGGCCGTTTTGGCTGCTACCAGTTGACTGGACACATTGGCAAGGACTACTGTATACGAATCCTGTGATTGTTTACTTTTTGTTAAAAAGTCTTATCTGCATTATGTATAAATTGTTCAAAGTGAAATAGTTTTATTTCTTTGCTCAATATTGACACCGAGACATATTTTTTAGATTTTTGAATTTATGACCCTATCAGACTGTAAGATTGATTTTTTTCCCTTCTTATCAGAGTGCTAGATATTGTAAAAGAATGCATTGGTGCTGTCTCTGAAGCCTACATCTCAGTCAATCGGATGCTTGTTTTTGAGATCCTTGATGAAGTAACAGTGAGTGTTTTCTTGTTGGTTGAGGGATGTGACCTGTAACTATATAAGACAGGGCATTAACTCACATTAGCAGTTCCTGGATTTCCAGGTGGCCTACTTTTTGGATATAGTCAACCCTATGAAGACCCCCCCCCCCCCCCCTTAATATGCCAACCCCTTCTTACCGACTCCTTTCGCCATGTACAACAAGTTTTCCTTATATATATAAAAAAATTCTTAATGTCCCAATATGACCCAATTTTAGCACAAACTTTATGATCAAAAGGTTTGACTTGCTCAACATTATATTTTCACTTAGAAGACAAATCATTTCACAAATATGCTTTTAAAAGCATGCAATGCTATGTGCTTTTCCTGACACCTGCCTCTCCTACCTCCCACCCCTTCTTTTTTTTTGGACTCAAAATAGAATCTTGGATACAGTTTTGTATCTTCAGCTCAGGAGGTGAAACCCTATCTAACATTAAAACCTGTGCGCCCAAAAATCAATCAGCAAGATGAATTGGCATCGAGATTTGTATGTTCTTTGTTCATCCAAACAAACAAATATAACGATAATGGGATAGACAGGGGAGGGGGGGGGAATTTTTTCATGAAAAGGTTATGAGTATGAGTACCATATTTTTACTATAAAATAAATATTTAATATTTGCAAATATTACTTTTATTTATGGAAATATATTTGAAAATTGTATTTTCACTTTGCAATTGTCAAATTCTATGTTAATCTTTATGAAAAACCATGTCAATTCATTACAGGGAATTATATTCAAAATTTAATTTAAAAAAAATCACAATTCCCTGTAATGAGCTGACATGGACTTGTGATTTTTTGTTCATCCAAATATGATAATTACATTTTGTAAACAAAATTCTTTGTGTTTGTTTGGGATATTTATATTTTTGGATGAAATGTAGCATATATATAAATATAAGTGTTGAAATTTATATATTTATCAGTTTGGTATCAATGTTGGAGATAAAGGAACTTTGAATTCAAACACTTCAGAGGTAGGTTTATTATTTGCTTATGCTTTTTTGTGATTTAGCCCTTTTTTAATGTTGTAAGTAAATTTCTCAAATTCTTTATTTAACTTTTTTTTTCATTCCTTTTGCTTACTTTTATTTCCTTTGCAAAATATATACGATATGTTTTCTTTTGGTTTGTTTCATTCAAAATCCCATAAACATCAGCAGCAACAACACAAACAATAGCCACCTCAACAACAACAACAACAACAACAACAACAACAACAACAACGACGACGACGACAACAACAACAACGACGACAAGATAAAAAGTCAAAAAGAGTAAAAGGCTGCAGCCGTTAATGATAATCCAATATGCAGCAAAAGGTTGTGGATTTGCTTGTATGCTTTTTACTTCAATGGAATTGGTCAAAGGTCATGTATAGTCAACCACCAAAGAACATGGATGATTGCATAGCTCTGCTGTTGAAGGACAGGACGGCTTATGTCACTAGGTGACTTATTGATTGCCATTCTACTCTAGATTTTCACCAAACATAAAATTGATGACATTGGATGATTGAGGAAATCTCTTCAGGTTGTGCTTTTAGACAAAGCCATATACATATATATAAGGATGAGGATTCAATACACAAAAATATTTAAAATGCTAAATTTGTCGATGCTGATAACAAATGGAAAGAATTTCTGTATTACTATTTTATTAATCAATGCCGATTGTGAAGGCATCGGAAATAATGAGGACATTTTCTTTCTAGTGACATGTCATCCTGACTTAATGTCACAGCACAAATGAAAAGTCACGATCGATGAGCCAGTTCTGCTTTATCCATCAAAGATCTAACCTGAATTGTAGTTCTATACCGATATGCAAAGCTTTAGATCTAAACTCTAGATTTAGATTTAGCTAGGCCTAGATTTAAATTGAAAATCAACACTGTTTTTAGCCTAGAAGATAAAATTGTCATAGTGACCTTTATGTCACTTTAAGAGTACCACAAAACAGTAAGAACATTTGCCAAATTTATTTCAATTTTTATTTTTCAAACCACTTTTAATTAAAAGCGGATTATTTCAAACCTGCTCAATGGATTCTTGTGAAATTTGATATGCAATGAAAAATTAGACTGTCCCTATAATGTGTGAATTTTCAATAATTTTTATTCTACTCTTTACATGTTATAGCCATCCAAAGTCCTATGCCATTTTTTGATGCACCCAATATGCCGGTATATACAGTAGACTTAAACTGAAAAATAACATAAGAAATCAATAACTTTAAGGAGTTTTTTACTTTGCCTTTGCATTGTTTGGTACGATAAATCGAAATGCTTCTAAGCACGGCTGCCTTGGAACCGAAACAACTTGAAAGGATCTTCTCTTTTTTTTCATTGTATCTTCTTCAATGATTTGCAGGGAGGGTGGGGGTGTAAGTAAACCCTTCAATCACTGTACCTGAACTTGACTGACACCGCACAGACAACGAAAAGGGATGACAGTGGTGCAGTGGACTGACAGGCTGTGTATGTGACTGTGTGAGTGGTCATTGTTGTTACTGTTTCTCAAGGCCTTTGCACTCGCATTGATTGGTTTTCAACTGGAGGAGAGGGGTGTGTCATGTCGTTTCATTTCCGCTTCGTCTGTGAATCACTGCGCATCATTCATCACTAATGTATTACACACAAGAGTTTAAGTGTGTGCTCGTTTGTGTGTTTGTGTCTTCTTTGTTGTTTGTAAGCTTGAGGCCTTCGCACTGATTGACTTTTCAACAGGAAGAGAGGGGTGTGTATAGCTGAGCATTGACACACGTTTCATTTCCACTTCGTCTCTGAGTCGCTGCGTATCAAGCTTATCAATAGTCTATCAGTCAAGAACTTTGATCGTTTCTTGTGTTATCTTTAACCAATCAAAGGTGTCTAAATGAAAACATTGCAGAAAGGGAACTAGCTTTAAACCGAAATTATTTAGAGGGTCCCCACAATTTTAGTTAAACGTGGTTCTGTTATGTTGTATAATATAATATAGTATAGTAAACAGAAGGTGCAATGGTACTGATTGTTTCCCTTCATAATGGATATAACAGTACTTGCTTATAACATGGAAAAAGTACTGGTCCTGCCTGTCCTGCTATATTGAGTTTGACTGTATATCAACCTATCTTTTTGAGAGAGTTTTGTTTATTGTATTTTTATTTTCACAAACAGCCTCGGAACAAATCTCCAAACTCTGCATATATCAACATTGTGGAAGGCCTGTCTGCTGTTCTTGGACCTAATGTGAGTGTTGGTGTGCTTTTTAATGAAGTTTAAGTCGTGGATATCCTCTTTCTGATTCTTGATAATATGCACCAAGCTTAACAATAGATGTATATTGATGAATTTCTGCTTTGAATTTTTCTTATGTGTTTTATGATATTTCCATTGAACTTTACTTCATTAGATCTTTGAAGGGGAATGTCACTTATGTGTGTGTTTTTCTAAATGGTTTGTTATTGGGTTTTTTTTGTTGTTGTTGTTTGTGTGTATTATCAATTTTTTCTTTTGTCTTTACCTATGTCTTGTCAGATAAAGGGTGTAATTTGAAAATTCATTGTTTTTGTGCTGTCTTTGAGTGATTTTTTTTTGGAGGGGGGGGGGGGTGGGGGGTATTTTTCTTTGTTTTTGCCTTATGTGAAATTCTTAGATGGATAGTGCATTATGCTACTTTTTTTCTTTTTTTGAATGCACCTTTTGATTCCTGGAGTAGAAAAGTTCATAACCTTATTAGTAAAGGTGAACTAGATGTAAATTAAATAAGATTAAATTGGAGCTCTTATATAGCACTTATTCTCTTGACTATGCTCTTTGTGCTTTACAAAAGTGACCCAACTGGCCTTTACAATCTTAACTCTCGAGATACATACACTTCATTAGTATAAAGTTTCATACTGTTTATACTCCCATACTCATTCTATTCCTGAAAGGGGTGGGAATTATGGTATGAGTTATTGGCTCTTTCTACACCTACAATGTCATCAGGGATTTGAATCTTGACTATTGGGATCAGCAGGCTGGATGTCCACCAACTAGACAACACATTTAGGTCCTGCGCGCACTAGTTTGATAGTTTCGCCCGTTCAATGTGAGTGTAAGTTGCCATCAAATAATATAGAGCGTGCAAAAAAGGAGCTCACTTGCTGCACAATGTCTTTGCCCCACATTCATCAGGTTAAGCAAGGATCTAATTCACAAACGTTATTGTGATTTTTGCTGAAATTAAACCGGGTAAGTAAATCTATCATTATAATAGCCATCATTTGGTTGGTTCTTGTTCTGTGTAGACCACAGTGTAGATGTCTTGGGTTCTAGGCCTGGCTAGGCCTAGATCTTGATCTAGATCTAGGATCTAGTTCCATGTCTAGCAGGCGAATCGGCAGTGGATCAAAAATCGATTAGATTCAACCCCATATGTCAGAAATTTTAAGGATTCTGCACAAGCAGAAAACAGTAGCTTTTTCTCAAGTTGAAACAACCAAATGATGGACACAGTAGTTTCTGCCTAGTTGGACGGTCTTCCGGAAGCAGGGAAAACGTCCAGTTAGGCGAAATGCCTATCAAGCCAAAATGACAGGCTGAGAGGGGCGACAATCCATGGTTGGACAATGATCACACCATGAAAGGAGTTGCTGTATGTCACAAAAAGAAGGAGTTACATTCCCATGTCGAATTGTCCTGTTAAGCAATCAAAACACCGCAACTCGGGCAGTCGACCAACAAAACAAAACAGAGAATCATTGTCTCAGTGTGATGACCAATCAGAGGGATGTGCCGTTTTATTACGTAGCTTGATCCTACATATAACATGTCAAGTGTGAGACGAATGGGTCGAGGGGGCTGGTCACTTAAAGGCTGGGATGAGATATAATTGGCCAAGAACCATGTCATGGCGTAGGCCCAGGCAGTGCATTGTATGCCTGAGAGCCGTCATGCCCTGTAGCAGTTTTTGACACCTTAGCTCTGTATTCACACCTTGACCATTACCTGCCAATAAACCCTTGCCAGACCGCCCTTTCCTTATGCTAAGCACCCTGGAGCACTGCAGCCTATTCATACTCAAAGTTAGTTTCTTTATGGCCCTTGAATAAAATTGAATGTTGATGGTCAAACTATTTTTACAAAATCTAAACGTCTAATTAGCTGAAATTCTGGTTTTGGACCGTCCAATTAGAGGGGTGATTTTGATAATAAAAATACCGTTTCACTGAAAAAAACGTCCACGAAAGCATAACTAATTTATAATAATTTATTTTACTTATTTATTATATTACAATGATGGATTTATTTACCTGGGGTTCATTTCAGCAAAAATCACAATAAGTTCATGAAGTGGATCCTTGCTTGAATGGTGTAGGAATAGAGCATGCACCAAAATAACATGGATGGTAACCAATTTATAATAATTTATTTTACTAATTTATTATATTACAATGATAGATTTATTTACCTTGGGTTCATTTCAGCAAAAATGACAATAAGTTCATGAAGTAGATCCTTGCTTGAATGGTGTAGGAAAAGAGCACACACTAAAGTAGCGTTGCACTGTGATCTCCTGAGTCAAGCGATCGAAATTGGTTATCATGCATAAATGGCAAGCAAGGAGCGAAAAAGTGTAGTGCACGTAGGGCCTTTCTGTCATAACATACTTTACTTTGGTGATATCTGAATGCTAGGAATGTGTCCGTTTTCAACATCCGATGTTAAATTATAGACCTCATATTTATTTAATATGGATTTTGTTAATCTTAGATAAATTTTCTTTGTCATAAGTTATGTGGATAATATATATGTTATTTTATGTATAGTAATTTTTGTAACTCCTTGGTTTTCAAGGGAGAAGTATGGAGTGCAGGCCTGTGGGGGAAACTAACACTTATCAGTACCTTAGAACAACCTGCACCAATTACCATTGAACTCAACCCAGACTTGGTAATTAAATCATCCACAAAATCTCATGGACCTGGTAAATATCCTGTGGTAGTACTATCTATTTAGCATATTAAATAAGAGTTTAAGGGGGAAAGGGAGGGGGAAGAATAGTTTTGTTGGCAGAGATCAGAACAGCATGGCTTATGTATATAATATCCTTTTCACTGTATCATATTGATCGAGGCAGCAAAGAAGTATCAAAAGATAAGAGCAGAATCCCTAGAATAAATGTTTAGGGAGAAAGAGAAAAGGGAGGTATGATCCTACTTAAGAATTTCTAAGGAAGCATGAATGAATTTCTTTCTTCAATTTTTTTCCCTGTCATTGTTAATTTTTTTTTCTTACTTTTTATTTTTCAAAATGAATGCATAAAATGTTATACAATCTATGAAGATTATACTGAAAAAATTGGATTTATCAAAATCCTTTTGGTTCAAGTTTTTGTTTTTGTCAAAAAAAATATTTTTTTGTTGCATTGATTTGTCACATTTTGATAAATTCATAAAAGATGAAGTTGTTGTAAATGAAAATGGATCTCACATCATTTTTATAAGCTGAACAACTGATTTGCTAGGCATGAGTGAGATAGATGATAAAGTTAACAAGTTTAAGGCTTAACTATTTGGTTAAAAGATGAAACAATGTCTAAAATGGCTGTCATTTACATGGCAACCTCATGTGTCAATCAAGTTCTGAAGCATTCCTTCTTAATCTGTGGAGCCAAGAGGACTGTTGAAATCTACAGTCTTCACCCATGCTAAGTTTTTCTATTTCGATCTAGATCTTTTCCATGTATGTTTAAAAAAAAAAAATCTAGCTTTTTATTGTAATGTCTTTTGTTTTATTGTCTTTTGATTGTTCTTTGTTGCCTGAAGAAGGGTATATTACAGTTTTGTTTAGTCTTTATAGTGGAGGCTTTATTAAACTTTGTTTTGTTTTTATTCTCTCCAATATTTGGTGTGATTTACATCACTTTTAAAATGGCAGTCATTTCCATGGCAACCTCAAGTGTCAACCATAGTTCTGACATGTAGATCAACTACTCAGAGGTTGAACCCATTGCATATTATATAAGTTTTTTGTTGTTGTTTTTATTTTGTTTTACGGTGCAGAATTTCATGTGATTCTATGCCCTTGAAAGAATTTTTTTTTTTCTCTCCAATATAGTGGTTGGTGTGACTTACATCACAAGCCCAAGTTTTCACCAGTGTGTTGACACCTCCCAGCTGGCCAACAGCAAAACTCTGAGAGTGCTTCCACCACCAGACCAGGTTAGTTTGAGAATTTTCCATGTCTTCTTTAAAACTTGATCAAAACATGATTTGAATGAAAAACTAAAACAAAATAACAACCCCCCCCCCCCCCCCAAAAAAAAAAAAAAAAAAAAAACCAAAAAAAAAAAAAAACCAACAACAACAAAAAACAAAAAACAACAACAAAAACAACGGCAAACAAGCCCTAATAAACCAAAAACAAAAACGAAGAAAAAAGACGAAACGAAAAGTGAAAACAGCTGTAAGTCAGTCATCTTGTTGACACTTGATAGGTACCCCATTGTGACGATGCCCCTGTGCTTTCCACTGTATGCCCTAATGGCCTTGACCTTCTGCTCCCAATGCCAGGCTACCTGACCGAGGATGACACAGCCCCCATGACGGTGGAGATGCGCTGCCCCATCCCAAAGGCCAAGGCCCAGCTCAGGCATTTGATGACGGAAATGAGTACGCTTTCTAATTGATTAGCTCACTTGACCTTTCATTCATTATAGTTATTATAATAATTGTTACTATTATTGTTATTATTGTTATTATTATTTTACTATTATTATTATTATTATTAATATTATTATTATTATTATTATTATCATCATTATTATTATTATTATTATTATTGTATTATTATTATTATTATTATTATTATTATCATCATCATCATCATCATCATTATTATTTTTATTATTATTATTATCATCATCATCATTATTATTATTATTATTATTCTTATTATTATCCTTATTATTATTATTATATTATTATTATTATTATTCTTATTCTCATTAT
>JBCHJU010443992.1:0-13257 GCA_039654505.1 Plocamopherus imperialis
AGAAATCAAACATGGAATTCTGCAAAGTGGAACAAGAATTTTAATTACAAGTCACACAAGAGAAATGGAAATTGGAATTCAATCCAGAAAAAAATTCGAGTCAAGTCTTAACAGTACAGGGAACATACACACACACACACACACACACACACACACACAAACAAAGAAAAAGTAAAAAAAGAAACCCACAAAAAATCCAGTGATTGAATCAGGATTGTGGAAGTTATAATGTAGAAAGCTCTTACACATTATATCGAGGACCAGTCTACATTTAAGGTAGATTATTGGAATGAGATTAAAAGAAAAGAAAAGAAACCCACAACAACTCAATAATTGAATCAGGATTGTGTAAGTTATAATTATAATGTAGAAAGCTCTTTATATTATATTATAGAGAGAGGACCAGTCTACATTTAACATAGATTGTTAGAATGAGATAAAGATGTAATGCATGTACATGTAATTAAAATACGGACCATAACCAAATACTAGTCAAACAAAAAGTTCAAAATACTTAGATGCAATATTATTAGTGCCCTACATGAAACAAGAGGCATTGAACTGAATTGGTAGGGATAAAACATGGTAGAATGTAAAAAGGCAAACCAATCCTAACTTCCTTTCTTAAACCTAACACATGTATTTCTAACTGCACTAAACACATTGGACAAAAATGTTACAATGCGCCTAGGCAATCAATTTCTGAATGCAGGGAATAATAATTAATGTAGATTGCATCAATATAACACAGCATGATCATAGATGGAAATATTCAATGTTGTTTCTTAATCATTGTGGAGAACAGGATATCCTATTGTCAACACATTTAGTGTTATACATTGTATCATATACTACATACTGAAACTGAAACATATGAGCACAATACTTGACAAAATACATGTGTATTGAACATCTCCGGCGAGCTGTTTTCTAATTCATAACATCATTATAAATCAATGTACAATATATTTTAATTGGTTGCATGCAAAGAAAGTATTGTAGTCTTTTATAATCAATACATGTATTTGTGAAAGTTTATTAAGTCATAAGTATTTATTAGATGTGAATGCAACATTGCTCTGGCATAGAGAAAAGCTATGACTATGAGTAAGAGTAGGAGCTTAAAAAAAAAAACTTTGAAAATATAAAGTTGTGCAATACTATCACTTTAAGGAAAAGATCTCTTTACACCTTACAAAGAAAAACAAAACAAAACATGATTAAAGAAACTTGGAGTGAAAAAAATGTGATGAGATAACTCTAAAAAATGAAGAGAAGTTGGACCAATACCTTCATCTAGCTCTGCACAGCCATGGCATCAGCCTGCCCTGATACATGTAACATAAAGTTCAAAATCATAAAACCGCCATGGTAGCAGGCTCATGCCAAGCTTTTGATTACCACCTCTAGCTGTTCTTGATAGTTTCATGGTACGATAAATGTGGAGTTGGCCTTTCCAATTCCTTTTTGAATTTCAAAACACTATTGGCTGACTGGTAGACTATTCCAAATTGTACACTCTATTGTAAAGGGAGTTTTTTTCTGACTTCTTATTGGTTCAAGTATAAGAAAATCTTAGCTAGCATATGTTTAACTGGTGTGAAGTAGATCTGCCACTACTATGCAACGGATTCATAATGTAAACCAATAAACATACTTGATAATGTCAAACATCTTTGAAGTTTCAGCCATGATAAATGATCAAGAATTTTACAAGACAAGAGTGATCTTGGAGAACTTTGAGAAACAATATTTTCATGGATTTGAGGGAAGGGAAAAACTCATGACTTTATAAATATTTTGATATAAAATTATTTCTCCAATATGAATATGAGCAAAATCAAAATGATGTAGGCCTGAACAATATTCTCCAGGAAAATAATTTCATTAACAAAAGGCATAAAGAATCAATCTTAGCGAGAGATTAGCAGAACATTTCAAGAACAATCATAACTCTTAATACTTCTAATTTAAGGTGAAAAGGAAAGTTGGCACTATAATGAAATTGACGTAATGATGAAAGGACAAAGGAAGTCACCATTATAATGCATGAGGTTTCAAAGTCAGTCTTGTAGAGATTTGCCAGGCTATTCACTAAAACTGCATCCATCTCGCACTTTTAAATGCAGTCTTCATTGCTCTTTGCTATGGCATCAATTTTTACTATGGCACAGATAGTGTGAAAGTGATGATGATGCAATGTCAATGTTATAAAAAATGTAGGCTCAGGCTTTGGAGTGTGCAACAAAATTTGTAAATAAATATGACATATTCACCGATACATAGAATATGTGTATATATTAATAAGGAAAATAAAGCCAATGTCTAATGAAGAAACATCTGTCTCTGAGAAATCTGTGAGTGTATCATGTACATGTTTTATATATATATGCCTTGCACTCTGACTGACATCTGTTGTATACTTTCTTGATCTTGACATTACTAACTACATGCCAGAAAAGTTGTATTGTAACATGAAAAAATATTTACTACAGTACTACTATATATAAAAAAAAAAAGGAATGTGGGCACTAAACTATTGACAGATGGCGGATACCATATACAATGTATTGAGTTATATCAATGTTTTTGCAAAAATATGACAACTAATAGATTGAATATGTTGAAGCAAAAAAAGGTGATAAGTAAGAAAAGCAAGTAGTTTTATAGCAAGGTTTGATTACAATATGATTAAGGAAAACAAATTTTATCTTTGGGATGTTCTTTACAGATATTAGGTTAAAAATATTATTATCAATAAAAAAAAATTTTTTTTAAAAGACAAAATGAAGCTGGGCCTTAGATTTGAGAGAATTCTCTATGAAAAAGCTATCAGTAATATTTTGAATGAAGGTGAAAAGAATCATATCAAGGGTATGATAGTATAGTGAGGAATAATCAAGCAACTTATCTTCAAAATGCTTTTCACTATAGAAAACTTTTTGCTCAGATGATCAAAAACGACACAACCTTTGATTAGATATATATGTTTCATATATATTGAAGAGCATTAGTATAAGGACATAATAAAAGCAAAATTATGGGAACATTCAAGTAAAGCACTTTGTATAAAAGTCTTAGGTTTATATTTTTATGAAAATTGTTTCACAGAATTATGATAAAGACAAAACTTGGCTTTGGTATATATATTCTTAAATCTTTGATGAATAAAATCAATAATTTGGGATATTACATATCGACAGATACTTCAATGATCTATGATGAATATAAATATATATATCAACAGAGCTTTTCTTTTCATAAAACAAAACACCATTCCGAAATGACTTTTATGGATTAGCATTGAATTACATGACATATAATTCAAATCCTATGCATTTGAGTTATAAAGCAAAGTCTAATGTCTCCATCCCTAAAAGGAAATCAATTATTTTGGGGTTGAAAAAAATTATTACAGCTCAAATTGTCATCAAATACTATATTGACATGGCAAAGGTTCAAATGTGTCTATTACTGGTAACAATATCAATAATGCAGATTTTCAAGGTTGTATCATTATTTTGACATGGAAACTTTCATTGTTCCCCCTTGGACCGATATTTTAAAATGAATATGTATTATTGAATAAACATAGAAGATTTAAATTATCCTATATAAATTGATATAATGAAATTCTGCTTTGCATTATTGGGTTGATGCAGTAAAATTCATCATTCTATCATTCAAATGTAGACAAACAAACATTGAATAATGACATAGCAAATTTAAAATTAGCACCATTGGGTTCATTCACACAGCAATATTCAAATTTGTACATGTCTTATAGTAACTACTGTAAAAATAACTCAAAGATGTATCATATCATTAACATTGTAAAATACTATTGTACACTTGATATTGTACATATCAAAGAGCTTCTGTTATGTCAGTTAATGATAAATAACCATGATTAGAATTTTTTCATTTGAAGCACAAAGGGTCACTGAAAGACTGTTGTGTGGAGCGAGAGATCTAGAAATCCTATTAAATTCGATGTTGCCATTTCTTTCACAGACAGAATTTTTTCACATATAGCATTTTGCACACACTACGCCACATTAAAATAAAAAAGTGCAAAAAACATCAACCCCCAACCTTAAGTCTAAACAAACAAAAAAACAAAAAACAAAAAAAACAAAAAAAAAAGCCAACAAAAACATGTAGCAATATCAGTACTGGTAGTTAAGATAACTACATGTACATGTTTGCATGAAGCTCTTATGCACTGTAATCCTTATTCAGCTTGTTCGCTTGGAAAAAAAAAGTGATAACAATAAATAGACACCATCAATATTTTAGAAATAACCATTGTGTTCACGTCGTAAGTGCTTATAGCACTCATCTTCTGTTGGACTGATATGTCGACATACCCAACAAAAGTATGTCTTGCAAATTGTGCAATGCATTTTATTGCAGCCCTCTATCTTTTCAATGGGAGAATGACACCCAGGACACAGCTTTCTTTTGGATGGATCTATTTCTACCCAAGCTGATAGTTCTCCTTCTGCCTGAGCTCCACTTTTGGCCATAAGGCACGACATTCCTGCATGGAAAGCTATATGGCAAGTTGTACAAATGCTTGCGAAGCAAAGAGGACAATTAAACTCGCGCCCATTCTCATCTGTTGTTATTTCATAGACCACTGGACAGTTTGGGGTGAGGCAAAATTTGTACTTTTCCTTATTTTCCAAGACAAAGGAATTCACTGCCATCGAGACAAGTTTGTCCTCTCGAATCCATTTCTTTGACAAAGCAAACTTAATGTCTTTCCATACAAAGGGTGAATCGCATTCATCTTTCGCACAAACAAGAGGAAATTCTTTATTGTTGATGGCAAACGAAGTCTGATGTTGGAGGCAATCTAGGCAGTAAGCATGGCCACACACCTCAAGGCGGAACAATGATTCCTTTTGCTCAATAGGGCAGATGCAAACTGAACAATCTGGAAAATCTGTCTCTTTCCCTGGTCCTATAGCCCTCCATGCTTCTTGCTCCAGAGTCTTTACACTTTGGCACACTTTCTCCATGACTGTTTTAGACCCAATGAGTTGAATGCTGTGTTTCTTCCAGTTGATATTGACTGACCTGAGTTTAAATTCATTCACAAGACCTTCAAGTTGGTGACCATATTTGTGCATCATCCGTTTCATCAAACCAGGGGGTTTGTCATAGCCTCTCATTTGAATTAGTACTTGCTCACTTCCATCAATTTCTGTCAAATAGGAGTTGATGTCTTGCTGGGTCTTGCTAATTCTTGACTCTGTGCCATAAAGATGAATTTTGCTACTTCTAAAGTCAGTGATGATGACACAACTATTGTCCTTCTCGATTTTTTTCAGGTGGTCTTGGCCAACTTTATTCAATAAACAGCTCAAAACATCATTGACAGAACAGTCAATCACCTCGCCATCCATTTCTTTGCACAAAAGATCTCTTGCTTCTACTATGTATTCTGGTTTGGATGATTTAATTTCAATAGCAAAATCTTTTTTCATTTCTTTCCATGTCAGCTGAGTACCTTTGTACCGAGCCAAACCAGCAAAAAGTGTTTTGAAGCGTTCCTCACAAACCACTTTAAGTTTTGCAGGAACATGCACAATAGTTTTGAGACAAGGATTCACTTCTACAGAATTACCTTTAATAAGAAAGTCCATGGTCATTCTTCTACAAATGTCATATCCTTTCATCGGGTCCATAAAACTAACAAAACAAACATAATAAATACTCCCCTTCTTTGGTTTCCGCATTGAAACTTTAAAGCCGTCTTCTTTCATAAACTTTTTGATAAAAGAGGTGACACAATCTGCTAATGCATTTATATCATTCTCCGTGTCAGACACAACCTCTCTTGCAATTGACACCTCTATATCCTGGTCAGAAGTGTCAATGCTGAGATTCATCATCAATCTCATTATTTCGTCCTTAATGTCACATTCCATCAAATTTCCTGTGCTGAAAATAATGAGATCACCTTTGTCAGAGACTTTAATTGGACGTGGACGTCCCATGGTCATGATTGATTGACCAATTAGAAGGGGTTTAACAAGAGGAGAACATTTAACAAAAGCTGTTCCTTTTCCTTTGATGGGTCGACGAATCCAAGTCAATTTTGCTTCAAACATGTTCTTCACATGGTTAGCATGTTTGTCTAGCTTTAACATGCCGACATTAAACTCATCCTTGCTTGTTGCTTCAACAGCTGAAAGAGCTTCAGCAGTAGAGCCATAACGTACAAAGCCCCATGGATCATAACATTTAAATTGAACAATGTCCTTGATCTCTCCAAAATTTCTGAACTTGGTCAAAATATCTTCCTCTGTGACAGATGGATGTACTTTCTTAATTATGACTTTATCACTTTGGTTTGGCATTAAAATGCTCTTGACACAACCACCTCTTCCAATCACAATACGTGTTCCAGATGAAATGACAGATTCTTTTTTATTCAGTGGAAACTCAAAGTCTTCTAATAGCAATCTTTCTGTTACTGATGATTTAATATCATTGAATTTGTTGATAGCACACTGAGTCATAGAAAATGGTGAATGAATGTCCAATACACCTAGGTCTCTTCTGGCTTCCAGAATTAGCCTTGGCAAACCAGAGTTTAATAGTTCTTCCTCTAAGCCCTGCAAATTAGAGAAATAAGGACCCACAAGGGCTCGGAAGATAGTTTGGCCAACCTCCTCATGATGAACATTATAGAATTTATTTTCCTTAACCTTCATGAAATCAACATCAAGCTTTCCAATATCCACAATCTCCTTAACCCATTCTTCTTCAACTACTGTAATTCCTTTGATAAATTCCTTAGAGGTTCTAACCAAGTTTGTATAAATTATCCACTCTGGCTGCAAGTTCAGAGCAGAGAGAATGCTTGATGGATGCAAATGAACTTGACGTTCTGGGATAAGAGAGAAATATCCTCCTCTTGCAACACCAGAAAAATTGGAGATCGAATGTGCATGTGCTTTAAAGAGGATTTTCCTAAGTTTTTCAAAAGCATCTGCTTGTTCAGAAAATTGTTGCACTATTTGGATTCCCTGATCCCTAGCCAGGCTGATCCTCACATCTTTAGTGCTTTGGTGGACAAAGGTGATACATTTATAGTTTATGCAATGCTTTTTGCACCAACTCTTTTTATCATTGTAATTTACTTCGGTCCAAGCTTTGTATACTCGTAACCATGTGAATGGATCTCCATATTCTGAACCAAAGTCAATTTTCGTTTTTGCAACAGTTTGTGCCTCGCTTTCTGTGAATCCACGGAAAAACAAATCACTTCCAGCATTTAACACTGATACCAATACAATTGCATCATAGAGCAATTCGCCTTTTGCTGCCTCGTATACCACATAGCCTAGTTTGGGGTCGAAGGGCAGTTTTGAAATCCATTTTCCAATTTCAGTTATCTGGTTGCCTTTAATGGCGCCAAGGTATTCAAGGGTATTAATTGCTGAATTCAAAGCAGTCTCGCTGGGTGCTTGAACAAAATCATAACATTTAATGTCCACTCCAAGTTCACACAATTTCAAAACAGCCTGACCAAGATGGACACGAAGTATTTCTGGGTCACTTATACTTTCCATTGCCTCATAACTATCTTTCGAATACAGACGGTAACATTTGCCACTTGCAGTTCTTCCTGCACGCCCTTTTCTCTGGTTTGATGAACTTTTGCTTATGGCATGGGTCCCAAGTTGATTCATGTTACGTTTGGAATCATATTTCATTTCTTTGGCAACTCCTGTATCAATGACATATTTGATACCATCAATAGTAACAGATGTTTCAGCACAATTTGTAGCAAAAACAATTTTACGAGTCTGCTTTGGAAGCATTTCAAATACTTTCTTTTGTTCCTCAGGTGGCAACTGGCCATGAAGAGGGAAGCATTTAAAATTACTCTGCCCATGACATCTTTTCTCAAACTCCTCACAACAACGTATTATTTCAACTGGTGAGCTAAGGAAAATCAAAACATCCCCTGGATCCTCTGAGCGATGAATGTCAATAGCCTTTGATACAGCTTTCTCTTCATAGTTTTCAAAGTCATCACGAGCATCCTCAACATAATGCACTTCAACAGGAAAATTTCTACCAGACACTCGAAGTTCAGGACCACAATTGAAATATTTAATAAATACTTCAGGATCAATTGTTGCTGATGTGATAATAATTTTCAAATCTGGCCTTTTCTGTAAACAGATTTTTATTATTCCCAAAAGAATATCTGTGTAAATGCTTCTTTCATGAGCTTCATCAACAATAATGCAAGAGTAATCCTTAAGCTCAGGATCCTTCAGGCATTCATTCAGGAGTGAATGGTCTGTTGTAAAGAACATTTTAGTTTCCTTGCAGCATTTTTTGCCAATCCCAGCTTTATATCCAACCAACTTGCCAACATTTTCAACCATTTCATTAGCAACTCTTTCTGCCAATGTGATAGCTGCTATGCGACGGGGCTGTGTACAAATGATAGATCCATGTGTTGCAAAGCCAGCCTCATATATATACTGAGGCAACTGTGTACTTTTCCCAGAACCTGTCTCCCCTAAAATTATGGACACCTGGTTTGATCTAACGTGATCCACAATATCTTTCCTCCTGGCATAGATTGGCAAAGCACTTTTAAGTCGAGTGTACTCAATACCAATTGATTTCTGAATAGAAGAGACATCATCTTGTTTTGCTATTAAAGGATCAAGAGATTCTAAATCTTTACATAGCTTATTACAGTGTAGTACAAATTCAGACCTTTGCATCTGAAGTTCATTTAACTTTTGAGAAATGACATCTTTGTCTCCAAATTCCTTCTTTCTCATGAATTCTGGGTAACTGTCCTCCGATGGATAACTGTCGACTTTTCTTTGAGTCTCATCAATTTTTTCATCATGCCTTTGAAGAATTTCCATTATTTGTTTTTCAATATTCTTGGATGCTTTCTGTATCTCAACCTTCAGAGCCTTTTGCTTTTCATGACTATTGAAATTTCCTTCAATTGCTTTATCACTTAGTGCTGCGCCTTGACTGCAGTGCTCTCTGTCATTCATATGTTTTGTCTGGATTGAGGTTTTTACAATAGGGCATAATTTCTCAACGCTAGTTGAATCCTTCTTTGAGGTTAATGAGTGCATTTCATGTTTCTCAAAATGATAGGTTATATGTACCTGTAAATCCTTCTTTAGTTTATGGACAACTAATTTCAAATTGTCAATAGCCAAGGAAATGTCATCACTATAGATAGTAAAATGGCATTTTGTTTTATTTTTCATCATAAGTAATTCTGTCTCTTTATGAATGAGGTGTAGATTGGTTGTTTGGAATTTTTCAAAGGCTGCAGTAACAATTTCATCTACAGGATCTTCCTCGAAGCATTTTTTAAATTCAAGGCATATTTCTAGTTTTGGCAATGGTGTTATGTTGTGCATTTCTGACCTTTCAGACAAATTGGAATTCCTGTCATCAGCAGAGTACTGGAAATTTTGATTTAGGGGATTGCCCTTTTCATACATTGCAGGATTTCTTAAATCATTATCAGAGCCATTATAAGTTCTGTCAGATTCTCTTTGCGGAGGCACATTCTTGGTACAATCTTTGATTTCACCTTTTCCTGCACAAAAAGCATTTTTTTTCAATGACACACTCTTTTCACTTTCAACGTCACTATCACTAGAACTGTTCCCACAATAAAAAAAAGACTCACTACTGGAATCACTGGTCCTACGTTTTCTTCTATTCCGATGTGTTCTTCTGTGTTGAAATCCAGACCAGAAGTGCTTTTCTGATCCTTGTGAGTTCTGCAGCACAGGAAAAAGTTTATGGTTACTATGGTTACTTTTTGCCTTATTTGATAAATGATGTACTGAATGAGAATGGGAAACAGATTTCTTCGATAGAGCTTTTTCTTCACTGACATAACCTTTTTTGCCTTTTGATAGATCTAGGTCTCCACATATTCCACTGTCATCAAGAGAATTTTTGTCCAAATATTTTTCTTTGATTTTTGGTTTGGTTTGGCCATGAGGTCGATTAGGACTACCTTTGATGGATGAAAAGAAAGTCAAAGATGGTGGGAGACAAAGATCATATTCATGGGAACCACCTGCCATTGTAATTAGGTCAGAGTCAAGCTGTTTCTGTTAGGATGGAGACAGAAAGAAAGGTATGAATTACCAATGCGACATATATACAAAGATCATTAACATTGATGCAAAAGACCAATTGTAATCATATATGACCAAATTGCTTTGACAGAAAGTATCGACAAAATTATTTTGTTTAACTGAGTTAGTTTACTTTACATGAAAAGAATGGAAAAGAAGGAGGAGGCGAAGAAAAAGAGGTATAAGAAGGAGGAGAGGGAAGAGGAGGAGGGGGAAAAGGAAGAGAAGAAGAAAAAGGAGGAGGAGAAGACGAAGAAAAAGAAGAAGAAGAGAGGAGGGCCCTTTTATATAAATTACAGTTCTGTTGGCCGATCATTGAATAACACAGTACACTGTCAATTAGTATGAGATATGTAAATATACTGGGTACGAGAAAAAAAAAATGTTCAGGACTTCAAGGGACCATAACTCTAGAGCTCTTCATTTTGTATAGATCGACATAAAATTTCACACATACCTTATTTAATTTATTATCAATATGTATGTTTATTTAAAGCAAAAATATAACCAAGCATAATGAAATGCCAATGATTTTAACAGGTCCACTCCGAAAACCTCATATCAACATTGGGTAAACTACATACAGGGATTCCCTAAATATTGAAAAGCCAGGAACAGCGACTCGTGTGTTTTAAAATAGTTTTAGCTAATAATTAGGTTCCAAAGGACATGACTTTACTCATGGCAAATCAACTGGAAGTTACTAATGTCTGAACTGATGCAATTAGTCACCTCATCCCTATTGATATCACATACCTAGACTATGCAAAAGCTTTTGACATGGTTGCCTCATTAGAGATTACTCAAGCAGATGGAAACGTTCAGAATCACAGGTTCACTATTAAACTAGATAAGATCATTCCTAACTGGACGAACGCAGAGAGTACAAGTAATGGCAAGAATTCCACATGGAAAGCAGTGGTCAGTGGTGTCCCGCAAGGGTCAGTGCTTGGGCCGCTTCTCCTCATGCTTTTTGTTAGTGACATCCCAGACATAGTGGAAAACTTTTGTTCTCTGTTAGAAGATGACACCAAGATATTCACTGCTATGTACAATGGCAAGTTCGACCAATACTCCAATGCCTTACAGCAGGACTTGAACAAAATAAACGACTGGACAAAACATACGCTGATGATATAACACCCGGATAAATGCAAGGTAATGCACCAAGGAAGAAACAATACAGTCCTTGTACACCCTAGAAAAGGAAGATGGCTCTCTACATACTCTGGAAGAGACCAGTTTTGAAAAGGACCTAGGAGTAGAGGTTGACAACCAGCTGAGATACTCCAAGAGCTGAGATACTCCAAACACATTGAAGAACAAGTACATAAGGCTAACACAGTGCTTGGGGCAATAAAGAATACATTCAGATACATGGATGCAAACACACTCTTGCTCCGATACAAGAGCCTTATAAGACCCCACTTGGAGTATGCCTTAACAGTTTGGACAGCCATAACCAAAGAGGACCAAGATGCCCTTGAAAAAGTGCTGCACAGAGCCACAGGTCTGGCCAAAGCTGGCAAACATGGACTGCAATCAAAGATTAAGAGAGCTGAAACTTCTAACTCTGAGTTACAGAGGACAAAAAACTAACATAATCCAGATCTACAAAATAGTAAATAACAAACTGGACGTCATCAATCTGGAACACGCTTGCCCTGTCTGCAAACAGAAGCCACTTGAAGCGTCGATGGCTAAAAACAAAGGGGACATTCTCTTAATTAAGTTTCAAATCCAACAAATAAGGGCACAGAGATGTCACTTCTTGACAACACAAGCTCTACAAAATTGGAATGTGGCGTATCAAAAAGCACTGTGACAAGGAAAGATGTAAGCTCGTTATATTGCAAAAGACTGGAGGGAAAAAAGCTGATAAATTCAACCAACTTCTCTTACTAAAAATTAACGCCTCTCGCTATGCGAACATAACACACTCTCAATGAGAAGACTACCTGAATCAAGGAGTCTCAATACCCAAAGGGTTACTGTGTTAAGGTAGGTAACATCTGAAGGTAACAGAAAGCTTTGTCACTGATAACCTTGAAGTGAATAAGAACCGAAGAAGAATCCTATCTCATAGCCACAGTGGCTTCCGCCCAGACTGAGTCACTTCAGATGAGGTCTGGGCACATAGATCATAGATGGCTGAGAGCAAAAACGTCCACAGAAAACCTGGACATCAAATTAACAGGAATCGACATGTCCGCAGAAACAATAACTGGCGAAGACCAACTGAGACTGTTCAGTGCAATTTCTTATCAGTAGAAAGCCAATCAAAATACAAATCAACGCTGCAACAGAACATATGACTATGACATTCGAAAGCAATACATGTCTCGGAACCCCACAGATGGCCTCAGTACTGTGCTCTTCAAAATATACTTGGAGCATGCACTCAAGGAAGTAAGAGCCAACATACCAAGACCAGTCCACATACCCCTAAAACATCTTCCCACTGAAATTATATACAGTGGAGTCCGCTTAAGGTACCATGTCACGGATATATGCCTGTAGTAGCTGTAAAGTTTATCTTAAGTGGACTGGCGGACTGCGGGTCAAGGGCTTTTATATTACCTGTATGTTCATTAGTAATGGCAAAGAGAGAAAAAAATCGGGTCCAATGAAAAAGTTTATATTTAACCAAAAATGTATCTTAAGAGGACTCCACTGTATGCAAACAATGTGGACTTTATAGGCCTGAAACTGAAACACGTAGACACTAACACCGTGCAAAACAACTCCAAGTAGATCTACTCCAAGAAAACACTGACAAAATGGAATTTACCACCATATCACATCAACAGGGTAGGCAAAAAACGATGGCTCAAAAAACAAGACATGAAACAATTATCCAGAGTAACTACTGTACGTAGTGAGTTGTGTTGAGTAGATGTTATGTTGCTATGGCCGAGGGCAATGCGCAGGTAAGGCGGTGAAAAGAAAGTATGTGAAACAAAAAATAAAAGACAAAAACCATTAGGCCTACACTTGTCTGGCCTCCTAAAAATTATTGGTAAACGTGCAGTATAGCGTCGTCTGTATTCGTAGCTGGTATCGATTGAGGATAGTAATCATGGTCACTATT
>JBCHJU010444103.1:0-13250 GCA_039654505.1 Plocamopherus imperialis
CCAAACCAAACACAAAAACCTCATTCCCTACAAAAGTCACAAGAGTGATAAAAAACAAACAAAAACCCACTAAACTTATGAGCCTCTGAATTTTTTTTTACAGTAAAAATGCAGAAAGAGGAAAAAAAACAAACCTTTTTTGGACGATCATGTTAAAATAAAATCTTTCTTTTTCTCATGACAGTGCTCCCAACATCATAAAATTAAAATAAAAACAACCAAAAAACGAACAAACCCCACTGCAAACTCCTATACAATCATGAGTCATTAAATATTCAACATTAGTTGATGTATATATAGGTCTCTAAAATCTCTTAATGCAAGCGTCACCTTTCCAACTTCCGCCTTTTCGTCTTTAATGAGTTGATTTCCCTTCTTTTTGTCTTTTTCCTCTTTGTCTTGCTTAGCATTTGACTTAATGGGCGAATGCTCTGATGACTTGGTAACTTTTGCACCATCGGTTTTTGAGGTAGATCTTGTAAATAATAAAAAAAAAAGAACAGTGTGGAATTAAATTACATACAAACACACATACATACATGAATAATATGTCATGTATATTAACTGATTCAGTCCCACGCGCCGCTTACAGCTAGAAATATGCAGGTTCCCACGAGCTGGTGACACCGGCGTGGTCTATTTATACGAAAGTCGGCAATTCGAAACTAAAGTTACAAACTATGACCTGGCTCTGTATATGTCTAGTTTCCTTTTCAAAACAAATTTCACTTTGAAAGCAGTCTGCTTTTTTTGCGCTTTTGAACCATCTTTGTTTTGATAACTGTCTTTTTTCACCGTTGCTACCGAAAACAACATGGCTTCCCAACCTTCGGGATCTTGACGTTTGAGTGCATCGAAGGCTTTGGAGTTTTTGAGCAATTTGATGGAAGATTCCAGTGAAGATTCTGACTCGGATGATTTTCACGGTGTCAATAATCTCAATGAGAGCAGTGACACTGATCGATCTAGATCTGACAGTGATAATGATTTAGATCTAGACTTCGATGTGAATGAAGCTGGGCCCTCAACTAGTGCTAGTGGTACTACTAGGTCTAGGAAGAGACCCCATACAGATCTAGATGTAAATAACAGTGGAGATAGTGAACCCCCTTTCTGTGCTTATAAATGTGTAATAGTTCTCTTGGATTACTGGACATTAAGATATCTGATGGATTTTTAGCTGTTTTATCATCTGGTGAGTAGAAAATAACAACAAAAAACATACACTTTTTTTTTAATTCTTTTCAACACATATAAGAACTCTCACAATATTTATTTTAGAGGAATTTTATTCACAGGTTTAGATTCCACATTTATTCCTGAAAAAAAAAAGACATATAACATTGCATGCTTACTAATTGCATGTATGCTTTAGAAAGATAAAACTAGGACACCCTTTGTTGAAAAATAGAAGTCTAGCGGGGATCCTTGGCACATCTATTAAATCCCCTGGGACTGAATTAGTTAAAATGTATTGAACTCTTTTACTTGTTGGTGAGTCATTAATACTTTTGGAATTTAATTGACTATATGATACCTGAAAGAGTTTCTCTGATATATTATATTAGTAGGAATCAAATGCATTGACTTCAACAATATAAACATAAAATGTCTAAGTCATTTATATTAATGCTGCATAATTGGGAGGATTTCATAAGAAAAGAATTCATTGTAAGGAAATTATACTGGCTGATTGGAATGTTCTTTTTTTAACTAGAATGAAGAAAAAAAAAAGCAATTTCTTACGAATGTTACCTTTTTAGGTGACGAAGCTCATTTTCTGATAAAATGGTTTCTGTCTCACCTATAATCTTCTCTTTCAATTTGAGAACTGGTGGTAAGAAAAGAAAAGATCAGATAAAATAAAATGCTGGTAAATTTCTGTGGAACAAATGCTTATCACATGTAAACTATATGGTGTAAACTTTCCCTGTTCAGGAATTCGAACACACTAATAAAAACATGGCAGGGGGTAATTTCAGTCAAGTACATAAAATAGTAGGGTGAATACTGTGCAGACAGAGGGAAACGGATTGACAAAAAGGTATATATATACAAGTATAAAGAAAGAGCACAAAGTGACAGCCTATGTAAGGGAAAAGAAGAATGAAAAGAAAAAAGAGAAAAAAAAAGCAATAAGTGCAAGAGCCTTTATTTTAGAACAATGATTATTTGTTTGGACGTTTATGGAAACAAGTGTAAAAGAACAATTTAATGACAATTTGTGTATTCTCACTAACAGCTATTATGATAAAAATAATCCCTCATGTTTCTTCATCAACAGCGGCAAGAAAAGTCAACATTCAAGCCAATAACACATGCATAGTGAAAAGGTCGTGGTGTACACTCACTATGATAAATGTTGCATAACATGAGAATTTTGAACAAGACTACTGGGACAAGCAGCATTATCTGAAACAGTGCTAAGTAGGATATCATGTCACATATTAATTAGCTACACATATACATAAACACGCACATACACACACACAGAGGTACACTCAAATGGACAAAGCCAATATCAATCTTTTCATGATATTCTTTGATATTCTCTACTTACATTAAGATTCAAACTTTGAAAGAGATTGACTTGTCATCATCATACCTTCAGGGTCATCAATATCCTCATCATCGTGTTCCAGGAGAAAAGTTTTAATAAATTGGGCAAATGGACCATCATGGCTCATCAGCTTCTGGTAAGTACCAGACTCAGTTATCTGCCCTTGGTCCAAAACAATGATGGAGTCTACCAGGGGGAACCAGTGGATTCCATGGGTGACAAGAATTCTGGTCTAAAAAATATGTTGAATTTGATAAAGGTTAAAAGAATACAAAACCATTCCATCTTCATACAAATTTTAAAAATCTTTTGATAAATGTATTAAAAACATACAACAGTAAAATCTATAAAACATGGCTCAAGTAAACTCTGACAGTCATGCCAGTTCATATTCATTTCACCCATGAAAATATGTTCGGAAGCTTGCACCACATGAAGAAAAAATCTAAGGGGTTTCCAAACGTATTTAAAGCAGAGATAATTCTAGTATCAGTATCTTAAAAGTAACAGACCTTGTCTTTCAAGATCCCGTCAGACACAATGACTTGGTCAAAGATATGTTTACCAACATGAGCATCGACAGCACTTAGAGGATCGTCCAAAAGATAAACATCAGCATCCTGGTACACAGCTCGTCCGAGACTAACCCTTTGCTTTTGGCCTCCTGACAGATTTATACCCTAGTAAGAGAAAAGAGTTAAGGCTAAATCATTGATAAAATTTTGTGAGACCACAAAAGATCAGACACAGTCATTGATAAGACATTATGCTGATAAATAATACACAAAAATATCCTTTTTAATCACAATAACAACAGAGTAAAAATATCTGTTACCTTTTCTCCAATTTCTGTTAAATCTCCTCCAGGAAGAATCTCTAAATCTGGCTCTAAAGCGCAAGTTTTGATGGCCCTTTCAAAATGTGTCTGCTCCATGGGCTTCTCAAATAAAATGTTGTCTCTGAGGGTAGCGTTTTGGATCCATGCATGCTGTGGAACATAGGCTATAGATCCCTGTAAACATTAAACCAACAATAGATGTAAACATGTCGAATACGAAAATAAACATGAAGAGCTCTTCAACAAGCCTCTTAACTATAGACAATTAAGAATTTCATTGTTTTTGTGTCTATTATGTCATGTCTTATTGATCATCTTTACAAATTCTTATCCAATTACATAAATCTCCTGAAATAAAGGGGAAATGAAATCAACATTCAAAGCTTTCCATCCCCTGCATCCTTTATCACAAACTCTAAAAAAAAATAACAACACAAAAACAAAACTATGCAAACCAACAAAATAAACATCAACAATAGTGATTACAATACAATAAACAAAAAGGACTTGGCAAGATCCATCAATTCATTCTATCATTTAGTCATTTCTAGAAGTAATATAGTAATTATTTTTTTTAATCAACTTTAAAATTTGTTTCGAATGTCTTCAGGCTGTGACGTAAAATGATGAATTGAGCATACTCGTATACTGGAATAGCCTGATTGTCTCTCCATCTCGCCAAGGATTGCCGATAAGAGAGATGATTTTCCAGAACCCACTTGGCCAATGACTGCAACAAGGGATCCCTTTGGAATTTTGACATTGATACTGGATGAGGACAAAAAGGAAGAGCAAGAATAAGAGCAAACTGATGACGCAATGTTTAGTTTAAAATAATTGCCTTATCTAACACACAACAGTGGCTGATTTTCTTTATGAAAATTAAGCTGACATGTTTTATTGTTTTCAGTATTATACATGTAATGAATGATCTGATTTTACTTACTTTTTCAGTGATGGTGACAAATTTGTGTCCCAGGTAAAAGTACCTTTGTCCACAATGACAGGGTATTCTAGATTCAGAAAGCCAGCCATAGAAAAAATAATTATAAAATAATAATAAACATTGTAAAATCAGCATTGCTATGAATCATCTTCCACAACGCAGTGGATTCCTTCATGGACATTGTTATGTGTAACTTTTTTATGCAGCAGTAACAATGAGTATGAATTTAGTCTTATCTAAGATCATGTGGCTGCATGCATTATTAAATGGTTATTGAGACGCCTACCAAGGCAATGGCTACTGAAAAATATAAAACACCTTATATTGAATTGAATTGAATGAAATGTAAATTTAAATGTAAACAATAAGGCAATGAAATAAAATGACATATTGCTTGGAGCAATTCACATCCCATTGCATGTATACATCATACATAATGAAAGAAGTGTGGGGAGTTCACACTAACCTTCTGATGCACTCCAGGTGTTAAGCTCATCCAAATCCTCCCCAGACAAATAATTTTGTATTCTTTCCAATGATACATGACACTGAAAATATGAGAGAGAAAAAAAAAATGATAAACAATTTATAGAGCGTTAAATTGTGCTTTAAATTAAATAAGTTTACGCAAAAACTTAAAAGTACAACACTTACATCAAAATACGGGCTAGATAGAAGGACTTTAGGAAAGTTGACAAGATTAATCAGCTACATGACTTTGTCTGCTATTTAGAAGAATATTTTCACATCACTAAACTGTTTCACAAAATTTAGGAGCCTTATTGGAAAAACTGCTTGGACAGGTCTGTTTTCAGCCTAGGCTTGAACACATGAAAAGTTATCATGTGAAACATAATTGAATGCTGAACTCTTTAAAACATAAAAAGAAGGAAAGAAAAAGAAAAGGAAAAGGCATCAGGGGATAAAATGGATACAGAAAAATTCCAAAGAATTCAAATGAAATGAATTTTTTTTTTTTCAGATTCTTTTGTTTCTCTTCTCTAAGACTATGGTAATGAACTGATATCAACAAAGAGCTGTGACAGTGTGTTTTTTGCCCCTTGCTGTCATTAAGTTCTGATTACTTTACTAGTTCTCTTTCAACTGTCTGCTTTCTTTCATGTCAGTTTAGGTATATACAGTGTTTAATTTTGCTAAAAAAAAAAAAAATGCATAACCAAATTATACACATATATCTATATATATATATATATATATAAGAGAAATGCATTTGCATTTAATAAATAATAATAATTTCATAAAAATACTTGGTTGACTTGTATGTAAAGAAATAATGTACATTATTTGATTACACAAAGGAGAGCAAAAAATTGTTAGAGTCCTTACTTCTACCATAGCAGCAATCAATGCAGGCAAATTGCCCATAGGATTTCTGAGTAAATTGAAAATGCTGAGGGAGACGAAGGCTTGGCTTGGAGAAAGGCCACTGTCAGGTGATATCAACACGTAGGTAATGAAGGTGACCAAAGTCATCTGTAAATAATTTCAATACCATTTTGTAAATTTTGCGGAAAAAAATTGGTATGATTTTCTCTAGTATCTCATTTTCTTACATATCACAAGGATTGTCCTTCCTATGTATGACCATCTTTACCATGGCACCAGTTCCTTGTTCCATCACATTAAATATATTTCTAACATAAAAACTCAGACATTAAGTCCCAAAAGTTTTTTCCTGGGATCAATGAACTCAACAAACGACAACAACAACAACAACAACGACAATAATGATAAAATGCAGAACAGACCCCCAGAAAATAAAACAAAATAATATTGGCAACAAATGGGAAACATATGTCATGTAACAGACAAGAATGGGTAGGATGGTCATTCTATTCTCTTCCCCTGATATTCTGGCATGAGAAGAATTTAACTCTTTGCATACCCTGAGTCAACTCTTGGACTAAAATTAGCCCATAAGTCTGGATGAGAATGGTTCGTACTCATCCCGACATATGGGCAAATTGTAGTCAAAGAGTTAAATCGCGCTCTGGCTTAAGGTACAGAGAGAATTAAATTGACATCAATTCACTCTGTGCCAATCAGATCAAATCAACCATCCGTTGATCAAACTGTCAACTGATGAAGTAGGCATAATATCATTATCCATATCAAATAAAGGCCATCCATATTTCCATAGTCAATTCCCTTAAAACTTTTACTCAGCCTGAAGACAACATACCAACACAGGAGCAAGGTACCAACACCAAATGCTGACACATTGGTACAAAGCAGCCTTCTTCAATTGCTTCACTTCTTGCAGACGGATCTCTTCTACTTTTCTCTGGTATGGTAGTTCCCATGCATACATCTTCAGTACCTATTCCAATAAAGAGATAAGTTTAAATATAGTTTTGCTCTATCCTAGTCCCCTACAGAAAAAAATAAAAGAAGTAAAAATACTTCATGAAAAAAATCTCTCGTAAGTTATTGTAGGTCTAAGTGGCAGAGTAGTAAAGGCATCAAAATGTAATCTGAGAGTCCTGGATTCGAAGCTTACATCAGCATATAGTTTTTGCCATCAGAATATTATTTTTAAAAACTTTATTGTTATACTGTTTGACCTCATCTTACAACTTATTATTAAATTTTATTGATTGTGAAATGAGACTTAAATATTCCAACTTTAACAATCATTCATTATTTCTTCAGCTTAATTTTAAAACAGTTTTATTTTCAACTGCTCAATGAGTTGTGACTCAGCTTATATTATCACAATAAAGTTATGGAAAACTGAAACTGGAGAAAATGGGACAACTTTGCCAACGCCCAAAAAACCATTCATATATAGCACAGATGAAAAATGATGCGAGAATCACAGAATATTGCTTGCTCAAACATAGCTAAAAATTCAACTTAAAATCAGCAACCGATTTACAAGCAACTTTTGTGACATACCTTTATGCCATTTAATGCTTCATTCATGAGTTTTATCCTCTGGTCCTTAAAAGCAATTTGCTTGGAAGCAGCTTGGCGGGAAAGGCTTGATATCTTCCCATTTAGAGGGATGAGGATGATGAGAACTGACATTCCTAACAAAATGAAGAAAAAGTAGAAATTTGTTTCCTGAGAAAAATTGTAGTGCCAATCAAGACCAAATTTTGACCAAATTTTCAGCAAATTGCATTGTTATCTGTGGCATTGTTATAATCAATTTTGAATTTAATCACAGAGGGAAAACAATGAGATGGAAGAAGACAATGATAGAATTTTTCTTTCAAAAATGAAGTCCTTTTATTTTTATTGACAAAATGACTTCAGTGAATGCAGCTTAAAATTGACATTAAGTAAAACTCCTCTTTAGTTGGTACAGTTTTGAAGTCCCGTGTTTTTCTATATACGATGTATGCAACTAAGCATCTCAGTCCTCCCTCTTCTCCTACCCTCTTTGACGTTTTTAACACCAAGCAAGGATCAAACTGCGGCAGTCAATTAAAAACATCAACGAAATCAGTTACCTGCCAGAAAAGCCAATCCAACTTCCCGGTAAAGAAAATAAAAGCCCAAGCATGTTGTGACAGGCCAGGCCACCAGGGTCCAAAGTGTTGATGTCACATTCAAAAACCTCTGGCAATCTACGGCCATCAGATTCACCATTGTTCCCACTGTAAACTCTCTTCGTGAGGCAGCATTCATCGTCAAGGACTGAAAAATTGCCATAAATCAATTCTTATTGAAATACTCTGTAAATGATAAGTATGCAAAAAAGTAAGTCTTAATTGTCCAAAATAAAAGCAATTAAACTAAAGAGTTACATATGTTGGAATTATACACCTAAAAATCAATATGATGTTTTCTGGAGGATTCTTACTTCTTTTTTTTTTTTTTTTTCAAGCATTTTTGATTCAAATAAAGCTTAATGATTAGTGTTACTGCACATTCATCAGACATATAATATGAAATAATGTACATTTAAGCATTCATAGGCATAGTTCATATGTTTATAAATTGAAATTTATAAGTTTATACATCATATGTAATTTTTTAAATATCATATGGGTAAATTAGTTTCTTGATTTCCCAGTATAACTGCTATGATCTATGTCCAATTTTATCGTTTGAATTTCTTCAAAATGATTTATTTATATTCTTACCTTTTTAAAAATTGCAGCCATAAGAACAGCTTTAACTTGCATTCCGATATTGTTGCAGTGATAAAATCTGAAGTTAAGAAACAGTGAGCATAGAAAGACCACAATGCACAATCCAGCAGCAAGGACAAATCCTTGCCACTCATAGTAGTCGTCTTTGTTGTCAGTGTAGTCAATCAACTGGCTGTGGAACAGAGAAAAATAACGTTGAGCTGTACAGTGGTGATTATTATCACAAAGACTTGTAAATTCAAATATAGACTTGATTAATTAATGTGGTTCACTAGATTCTCACTGGCTTTTAAGAATTTTGATGCCATCGTCAACAGGCTATGTTTCTATGGACATGCATTTTTAAATCAAACCAGTACAATCTTATTCACCTGAACCAGAAGTTCAAATGCTAGTTAAAGTTCAAAACTTCTTAGCATCAGATGGACAAAGAAATGTGTGAAAATCTCTGCCTCTTACCCAAGAAGTACGGGGGTTGCATACTGCAAGGAGTCAGATATCATTTGCACTGTCAGAGTTTTAATCAACCACGGGGAGAACACCTTGATCAACACCTTCAATAAAGATGGCTGGGATTTTTTGTTCTCTGAAGCTGAACGCTTTCTTTCGTGATTCGGCAAGAGACTTGTTTTCTCAGTTGGTTCAGATCCTCCTTCAGAGTTTTCAACTTCATAGGAGGAATGTCCATGGTGTTCAAAAGAGGAGCGTTGATTCCTTGAAATAAATATAGAGGGAATTGTTGAATGAAAGTAACATCTTCCACGTAAGGAAACATAATATGACATACATGCTGAGAGGAAAAATAGAGGGAGAGAAATGGTGAGGGGGAAGGAAAACAGGAGAATTGCAATTTCCCTATTCTTATCATAAACATTCATTACATGCGTTCAACATTTCAAAGTCATACCAATGTTTTCGTAACAAAAAACAAATTATATGAATTTCAAACTTAACAGTGCTTATTATATTGATATATTGAGACTACTTTAAACACTGAAAATACGGGTGACTGTGCATTCAATTTGACAAAGAATATGATATGAGTTTACTTCACTGCAGTTCGTTTGAGTTCTTTTGTCCATGAAGTCAGGAATTTAGGCAAATAGTTTCTACACTGCATATAGGGAGGCAAGTCATCCAAGTCACTTTTTGTGAGCGTCTTCTTGTAGCCTCTGTGAATCAACCTGTCAGGGTAGAAAACAAAATTAAGAGAGTAATATTCACAATAAATAACCAAAAATTCAAAGAGTATTTATTCATTTAATCTCTCAATTAATTACCACTGGTATGCAGTCTTAGCCTTAGTCGTCAAAACAGCTGACAAACTCAGTAAAACATTGTAATTTTTGTTAAAACTACGTAAAAGTAATCATATCTTGCAATTGATATTAATATTGCATAAGTTTCTATTTAGATTTCCCAATTCCTTTACTGTACTTCCCATTGATTGCAAGCTTATTCCACAATCTGAATGTATTAATTAAATAATCATTGTATAAATTAATAAAGAAAAATAATGAATATGAGTAACTATGTACATTTTGAAGAGGGTAATGTAAATATTGGAGCACCAGATCTTGTGTAACCATTTTGCATATTGAATTCTTCAAGAGGGAATATCACTTGGCCATTGATTGGAAATGATGGTACCTTTAATTCAACTTTTGTTCTTTGAGGGGTATCCACAGCAATTTCCATATTTTTGTGTGACCATGGTGCAAAATTATAGTTAAACGTTGAGAGGAAAATCATTAAAAGTATACTTGTCAAAGTTTCCTGAGAAGGATGAATAAAGGTAATCTTATCTTATCTGAATAAGTTTTAAGTTGAACCAACTGACACTAAAAGGACCAATACAGGAAAGAAGAGGAAGAAGTAGATTACAGACTTAACAGAGCATGGTCTGGCTCCATTTTCATCTTGATTTTCATTGTGGTAGCCCGTCTGACAAGGAACTCTTCTAAAAGTAGCAGTCATATGTCAAAAGATTCTGAGAATCAGGAAATCATGGACAAAAATTAAAGGACATGCTCAAAGACATGCCATGTACCGAGATGAATTGGGAGACGAGGTCACCAGTGTTCAGAATAAAGACAGCAAAAAAGGATGAACTTTGTAATGCAGCCCGAGAGAAGAGAAGAAACTTAATAAAACAGTTTATGATAAGGTGTAATGTATTTAATTTATACCTGAACACCCAAGAGAATAAGGCTTTTGACGCAAAGGATGAATCGTTCACCAGGCATGGACGCTGTTGGCAGAAAAGTCATTATGTTTCATTATGTAAACTTGACATTGCAGCTTGAATGCAAACGTCTGATGTCACTCGCAAAAAAAAAAAAAAATGATGAGGAAACAACACATGCGGAAATGATTTTCCTTGCTACATGAAAACGTGCTGACTACTCTTTGCTTATTACAACACTGTCAGAAAACCTTAAGATATAAAATAAAAAAATGCTTATATTTCCTTACTCTAAGAGGTGACAAAATAGTGGGCTTATTCACCCTCTAGATCCTCAGAGGAAGCTAGCATTGTTTTTTTGTTGTTATAACTCTTTTGGGAGGCAGAAGGTCATTCAAGCAATTTTTTCATGTGTTCGATTATTAATTATTGTATTATATTCTTTTGCATAAATAATCATTGTTAATAATTGACATATTGTATGTAAGTTGTTCAGCACAATGATATGCAATAATTATTATTATAACTTATATACATCTCATTTATCCATGTCCTCCAAATGTCTTCTCTGCAAAGGATTGAGAAAAGAATAAGGGAAGAAAAGTAATGGAAAGGCAAAAAAAAAAGAAAAAAAAAGTCAAGAGTGTAACCTTACCTTAACCCCATTTTGATCCACCAAAATGACTTTAAAATCACCAATACATTGGAGGATAAACTCAATGATGAGGAAAAACAAAATTAAGTAGACCAATGAAATCTCCAATGTAGTCCCAACATCCTCATGGACCTTCGATAATCCGAAACAGGAAGAGAGGAAGAGTAAGAAAGATTTAACAAGCATGTAAGGAGAGTCTTGGTTTTAAATGAAAATAATACAGGAGAAAAATAATTGTTCTACACAATGCATCATCAGCACATTTATCTAGAAAATATTATTGGATGTGAAGTGTGAAGTCACATCATAGTTATATTGTAAGACATATTAAATTATTCTCTACAGATCTAAATATATTTGCATGAGCATGATTTAACTCTTTCGCTACAATTTGCCACACATACATAAATCATACTAATATCGATATATTGGGTTAGGTATATAAAGAGTTAAGCCTGGCGGTATATAACAGGATTTTTACAAAGCAGTTTTGTCTTGTTTCCATTTGTTCAAATCCAGTGTGTGGCCAACTTCAACAAACATATTTTACTCTCAAATTAAGTTGCTCTCAAAATTTTTTCTCAGTTTATCTAAAAAGGGAATGTCTAAAATATTTGTTATTCCTCAGCCCGATTATTTTTAAAAAGAGAATCAAGGGTTACCTTTTATATCTACACAAAATTTGCATAACAATGCTGTATTAGAGATTCTAAATACCTTCAAAATCAAGGTTGTGTATGCTGGAACGATATGGACAACCAAAGTCAGCAGCCAGAATATGAACACAATGCATGGAGATGAGACGCCGCAATGATGTGACAGAACCATTAATAGAATGGCATACAGCTGGAAGGAAATAAAACATGTTCACAATAAAGCAGTCTTAATATACATGTCTTTCCACTGGTTTTCAATAGGTAAGAAGAGTATCAACAAAATAATAAAGAAAGACACAAAATATTATTTGTAATTATAATAGAGTGAGCACTGAACTTGCTAGGTGAGTAAAACTGCACAAACAGTAACTATTCTTTATATTATACCATGCAGAGGAAATAAATTTCAAAAGTTGATTCTTTAAACAAAATATTACTGAAAATTAATCATATAAAATATAAAAATTTGAAAGGAAATAACAGACAAACAGACTACACAAAAAGAAAAAAACAACAACAACATAAATACAAGAAAAAACCAAACAAAAGTAAAAAACAAACAAACACACACATCAAACTCTGTAATATCCTGAAGGGATAAGGCAACCCATGCATTTGTACAAATCCATAATACTTACATAGGAAACTGCCCATGTGCCCCTGGAAACATAATGAGCAACAGAGGGTGACTCATTCTCAACAGAGTCCAATGCTTGCACAATGATTAAAATTGCAAGTACAGCGCTGCAGAATAATCGTGAGATAGACAGCCACGTGGTAGGCAGGTGAAAATACTTCTTGTGTGATCTGAGATAGATCAGGTGTGCTATCGATGTCAAAAACAGCCATCCACATGGAACAAAAGTCAACGCAGTGTCCTGGAAACAGTCTGTGAACTGAGGCCACCAGTTGTCAAGCAAGGCTGTTTCATTCTGAGGAGTAAAACAAAATGAGTGTTAATATCACAGTACCTTTACACCAATTGTTGTCATACTTAAAAAAACAATGTACTTGATTTTTCATTTTTGAATTCCTGTATTTCACATTTCTTGAAAATGCACACAAGAGTAAACTTTCATTTCATTTTTCAATAAACAAAATGAACAATGATTTAAACATTTATCAACGCATTACACAAAGACATATTTTCACACATTATTGACACGTATACACATGAAAATTAATAACAACTTTATAATTTTTTTTGAAGAAATGAAGAAAGGGAAGGCGACAGGCCAAGACGGCATATCAATTGAACTGATTGAGGCCTTAGGTGACCATGGAAT
>JBCHJU010444214.1:0-13246 GCA_039654505.1 Plocamopherus imperialis
TTATTATTATCATTATTATTATTATTATTATCATTATTATTATTATTATTATTATTATTATCATTATTATTATTATTATTATTATTATTGTCAATTTTTATCATTTTTATAAATTTTTTTTTATGATAAGAAGAAAAATAATGATATCACCTCAAGTTACATTATACAGTGTTTTACGTACATTTATTTATGTAATACATTGTAATATAACCTAGGTAAATCTTTTGCATGCAGTTTTTCAGAGACATATCATAGCATTCACTTTTCTTTGAACACAGGCTTTTGCCAAGACGTTTAATTCCACGCCAGATGATTTGGACATGCATGTTATCTATGACGTGTCTCACAACATAGCCAAGGTGGAGGAGCATTTCATCGATGGCAAACAGAAGACATTGCTTGTTCATCGCAAAGGATCCACTAGAGCTTTCCCTCCTCACCATCCCCTCATCCCTGTTGATTACCAGGTAAAGAGAAAGGAAAATTCACATTTCATTTGCCTATGTAGTGACCTCATATCCAGTAATAAAATTCACATTAATTAGTATAATTTGATGTCAATTTTAGGTTGCCATATTGTTTTTAGACCATTCTATGTTTTTGTTTGTTGTCTCTTTTTCTTTTCTTTTCTCCTTTTTGTTGTTGTTGTTGTTGTTGTTGTTGTAATTTATACACTGTAAAGCGCCTAGAGCCATATTCTTGGGATTGGGTGCTATAAAAGTAAATTTCATTTTTGTTTTTCTTATTGATATTCTGTAAATGAATTAAAACTTGTAGTCGGATCCATAGTAAGCAAATTGATCCTAGCACTTTTGCCAACAGCTTGATCTTTCCTTATGGCACTTTTGCCAACAGCTTGATCTTTCCTTATGGCACTTTTGTCAACAACTTGATCTTTCCTTATGGCACTTTTGCCAACAGCTTGATCTTTCCTTATGGCACTTTTGCCAACAGCTTGATCTTTCCTTATGGCACTTTTGCCAACAAGTTGATCTTTCCTTATGGCACTTTTGCCAACAACTTGGCCTTTCCTTATGGCACTTTTACCAACAACTTGGCCTTTCTTGATGAATTGCAAAGGGCACTCTGCCTGTCAGTGCAAATATTGTTACAAGATGTATAATATAGACTTTTTCACATATAAATCCTACACACAATCAATATCACATGAGGCAAATTAAGATCTGTCACAAGCAAGAACTAACAAAGTTTCAATACGAGTTTGAAAACATCCTTTTGAACTGCTGTTGAATGCATTGGGTGGGAGTAGAGTATCAATGAGTATGATATTGACCTCATTGTTTTGTTTTGATTGTGTTTCCGTATTTGACTTCATTCTCTGCTTTTTTCCGTGAGGCAACCATTTGAAGTGGTTATGCAATAATGTTTGCCTTTTAGTTCTCTAAACTGGACGCTTGTGGTATCATTGTCAATGATTGGGCAATTATCTCTGAATGATGGAAACAAAAAATACATTGTTGCAGAAAAATGTCTCATGAGATGGACCAAAAAACTAAACTTAAAACTTTTGGCCCAAGGACTTTGTGAGCCCAAGCGGTTGAAATTTTGAACTCTACCAGAGAGCTTGCAGTCTTTTAACATTTTCAAATCGATTCTAAAAAAGGCACTATTTCAGCAAATATGTTTCCATCTGATTTTAATTTTATTAATTTTATTCTTAAAGAATTATTGCATATACTTATATTGAATAATGATGTTCTGAATTGCTTGTTGACCATGTAATGTTATGAACTATTCATGCTTTTGTCATTAAGGCTACTGTCTTTCTATAAGCACCTAGAGCTCTCCAGAGGGATGACGCAATATAAATTTGCAAAATAATATTTTTGGTCATGGTGTTATTTTGCTTTTGCCTAAGATATGAGTTAAAAGGGACATGAGCATGGAATCCTCGGAAATATTGCTGGCTGCTCACTATTTCCTACTTAAACGTTTACCACCTTATTTTACCTTATTTTATAGAGATGCTTTGAGCAGATAGACCATTTCATGCCTTTGTCATTCTCATGGTGAATGTGGTTCTATCACCTCTCTACTCTTTACTCTTTACTCTCTCCTAGCTGACGGGACAGCCTGTGCTCATTGGAGGCACCATGGGAACATGTAGCTATGTCTTGACAGGCACAGAGCAAGGCATGCAAGAATCTTTTGGGACTACTTGCCATGGGGCTGTAAGTTGGGCTCTGATGAGCTTTCTTTTCTTTCAAACTCATTGTCAAGTTTTAGAATCATAATCTATTTATTGTCTCAGAGAAATTTTGTTTGATTGTGGGTTGACATAAACATTGTCATATAACATTACCATGACGTTTCAACTAATAATCATTGTTTTCATCTCCTATAGCAAGACTGCACTGCATATTGTAAATCTAAGTGTATTGTTTTTCTTTCATCTTTCAGACCAGAATTTTTATTTGTACCATAAGGAGTTTGTATATGGCTCTATTTTGTTCAAGGATTGTAGAAACTTTCATTGATCTGTCAGCAAGGAATTCTCGCTATTTTTGCTTTTACTTAACCCACTCCAACCCTGCCTGCCAAAAACTGCGTGGCAGAATTCATCCCCTTGCACCCTAGCTCGCCCGAAAGTGCACGCTAGGCCGTAGTAAAGAAAGTAAACAAAACGAAAGTGCCAGTCTTGATTTTCGCTCAATCTGTAGAGATGCCAAGACTTTTAGCATGACTTTCGTTTTTACGGCCTAAAAATTGGACCAGTGCATCTTGAGCTATCAATGTTTCAATTCTGTAGCAATTTTTAGTTAAAATCGTCAAATTTTCATGGCTTGGAATCAAGTCAAATGATGTGAGTTTGGCTCGGACATTGATCTAAATGACAATTACAATTAATTTTATACACCTACTTGTGAAAGCACTGACAGTGACAGCGATACCAATAGTCCTGGCACTGACTTTTATAGCAATTAGTAATGAGCCTGTCAGAACAAACGAAAATGAAAATGAAATTTGAAAATATTACCTTCTTGAATTTTCTTTCACTATTATATTTGTTTGATATTGTTAATGTTTGTACTCATTTGAAAGTTCAATTGTGTGTTCCTTTTGTTGAGACCAAAATCAATCAGATTGATCAAAGGGAAATATATTAAATTAATTGTAAAAAGTTATGGTTTAACGTTAGTACACAGTTGTCTCCCCTTTGCTTAGGATCTAGGACAAGACCTACTGTCTGGCTGCTTAGGGTTAATTAGCCTACTTTTATTATTAACAAATTACGCCATGGTGCGAGCTGAGACTACATTCAGAGCTTTTGTGTGACAATGGTGGTATTTGCATGAAATCCTGGTTACAATGACAGGATGTACCTAGATATTCACAAAATTGTTATCACAAAGATCTTATTTAAATTCATGAAAATGTACAAAAAAACAACAAATTGCTTTAAATCAATTATGTTTCGAATTGTGCATGTTATTTATTGGAGAATAATAAAAAAAAACACTATGTTTATTTAATTTTACAGGGAAGAGCTTTGTCTAGAGCGAAGTCTCGCCGAAATTTGGATTACAATGATGTTCTCAATGCTCTGGAACATAAAGGCATTACCATTCGTGTTGCATCTCCTAAACTTGTGATGGAGGAGGTCAGTGAATGTTATTTTTTATTGCTGCCTTTCTTTTTCACACCAAATTTTATTAAAGACCATGAAATAGACGTGTGAAATCTTACGTAAATGGTGCGAGTCAATAAAAATAGCGTTCCTCGCACTGTCATGATTGTGATTCAGATCTCACAAAAAAAAAATTCATAAATTTTAATTGGCTAAAAATAGTCTAGACACAGCTGTCTCAGTTTGCCTGTCAGGTGCCCAAAGCTCGATCTGTTGCAAATTACCATTTTAAATCTAATCATCGGGCTATCAGTCATAGGCCAAATGGCCTAGCGGAGGCTTTAAATTTTCCTCAAATTTCAAGCCTAGCCTTGGCTACCAGGGTCTAAACAGTTTCATGAAAGGCTTTTGTTTGATTTCTGGATCTAAATCTGTTCTCTCAAAGCTGTGATTCTCTGTTTGACTTGCCCCATCACAATGTAATTTAATTTAATTAGGAGGTTTTTGAAATGAAAGAAGCATGAAGGGCCCAGCACACAGCTTACAAAAGTAAAAAATGAAAGTGCTGTGACTCAGGTGATGTGTTTGAATGACAAAATAACGTGTGTCATGTGTCCCACCCTTTGTTACATTTGATTGAAAAGTGAAGTATTTGAATGCTTGATTTACAATAAGTGTTTAGGAAAATCCTATAGGACCTACACATATAGATAATATTGAATCAATTGTCAATTATGTATTATTAACCTTTTGTTATTTTATTGTCCTTTCTTCTCCATAGGCTCCTGAATCTTACAAAAATGTTACTGATGTAGTGGACACATGTAAGTTTCATTCTTGCCAATTACATTGGGTTGTTTTTGTTATTTGTTTTTTTTGTTTGTTTTTTTTTTTACCCACTTGTTTAATCGATAGCATGACTTTTCAGACATCAGTTATTTTCAAGATGACATTATTTGATTCTATTTACACTCAAATCTTATTGTGACATTACTCAAGCCGTCATTTATATAATCAAAAACTGATGGGACACTAGTTAACATGAATTATGGGACCAAAGTGCAGTAATTTATGCAGATATCAGAAAAAGTTGATATAATAGAAATGTATTTAAAATGATATTTTGGTAATAATGGGCTTTATTTCAAAAGAGTGGCTTTTAGCTTCACCGATGACCGTCAAATGGAACAATCCTGTTCACTGTGTAGGCTAGATACAGTGTCAACTCATGCGCTAATATATCTCCCACTCTCCCCCTTCGCCCTCCCCAATCAGCATTGCCATACCAATACTTGGCAACATCATTCATATGCCATGACAGTGACAATGTAACTTAATACAGTCGACTACGCTTGTAGCGATGCCCTTCGGGGACCAGAAAGAAGATCGCTACATCAGAAGTTCGCTACAGCCGTTTGAATAGTTTAGTTTGTTTTACATCGATGACCGTTCCAGGGGAAAAGGTTCGCTACATCCGAAAATCACTACAAGCGACTTCATTACAAGTGGAGTCGACTGTATAAGGCAAACTGGGATGTTATGCGATCACTACTGTACTTGTACTATGTAGGGTTGTTTTTTCTTATCATGAATCATTAATGTGCCATACATTATTTTTTAACCATCTTATTTCTCTCTTCTCCAGGCCATGCAGCAGGACTTAGCAAGAAGTGCATTAAACTACGCCCTATAGCCGTCATTAAAGGCTAGCACAGAACAAAGCAAGGACAAAATTGAAATACAGGATGTGTACTTGATGACTTAACCATGATGATGATGATATATTGAAATATATATATGCAATGTTGTTTAATGATGCTTTATTATTATCTTTAACCTTCTGTTATTTTTTCGATACATGAGTATTGCATACAAAAAATCCATTTCTTTTTATTTTGTGTGATGAAATTTTATTGAACAAGATCAGATGTGTCCCTCGGTCTCATTCTGGTGAAAGAGAAGCATTAGAATGTTGATATAGAAATAATTAAGTATAATTAGGTGGTATTTGGAGAACTGTGTCGATTGATACGTTGTCATAGATGACTTTGGACGTTTTCAGGTAAAGTCATTTCGTTGCCATGGACGACCAAAGTCGTTCAACGAATTTACTGAGAGAGAAATAAATAAATGACTGACACCAGTTGATTTCCAGTTACGTCCCTTGATGTCTGCTCTTGTTTACTGACTTTTTTCATGACGATTTGAGTCCAATTCATCAAATTATCACCGTTTGAACTCTAAGCGAGCATTCCAGCTGGTTAGTAATGGAAAGTGATGTTTTTAGGCATGATTCGGACTCTGGCAGTTGTAATTACTGGTCAAATGAAGACAGATCTAGATGTAGCGATGACGATCACAGTGGTGATAATGAGCAGCGTCATTTAATTTTATCCATCTTTATGATTTTTTTAGCTTAAACTTAAATACCCAGACTTGGCTAAATTATACTTTGATCCTTGGCAAAGAAATAGTGCTCTGTAAATGCCCTGGCAATGTAAGTGTTCACATTTGAAGGGATTTGTGGCAATGTGGATAGTACAGTAGTGTTTGTGAAAATGCCCAGTGGCAAGGAAGCAGCCTAATGGGGCACTTAGGAAGAGGGCACTCTTACGAAAACTTATGTACTGACAGGAAATTATTGCAATCTTGTCATGAGACTCGTGAGATATGGAGAAGGGTGGGAGGGAAAAAATCTCACCATTAGTACATGTAGTTCAAATAGATTTAGTAAGGAGCAAAATCTTTAACAGTTGATAAAAGTTTTACAATTTGTTGTTTTGGGTTTTTTTTTTATTCCTACAAAGCAAAGTCAGTGGGAAATTATCTATTGATCAACCATTCTTTTTTTTTAGCCATGTAAGTATCCTGTTAAAGTGTTGTGCATTTAAATACAGTAGCCACTACTATTATAAGTATCTGCACCTTTGTCATGTGGAGGCCAGAACTGTTGTCTGTTTGTTTATTTTAGTTTAACTAGTGGTCCTGACTGAATGGTCAGAATGAGTTTTTAGCAATGTTCATTTGCGCTTTAATTTAAGTTAATTTAAGACATAGATTCTAGAAAACAGAAAACCATGAATGTGTGGTCATAGGAGGTGACTTCAGTTTCCTTTTAATCTATGTCCATCTTTCTACAACTTCTAAATACGACATTTCAAGGCGAAAGTACCTACTTGGGTCTTCTTTTTTTTTCTTTTTTTTTTACCCCCTTTCCCCCAAGTCCTTGGTGATGTTATGAATTATGTGGCAATGTGAATAAATAAATTAAGAAAAATAATGAAATAACATTCATTGACTTTTTGGTCTTTGATTAATTATCTTTTGATTTTTATGTTGCAAGGTAAACAGAATGAATGAGAAATTGAATAACACTGATGAATAAGATATTAAGATATTTTGATATACATTATACGTGTACTATATTTGAAAATTAAAATGTAAAATTTGTAAAAATGTAAAATGAATAGTTAACTTTTTGGATGATGTACTCAGCAGACACACTACAACTGAGATGAAAAAGTATAGGACTTCATATGTCACTTTCACAGTATCAAAACTGTTCACATTTAAGTCTTTCAGGGTATGAATTTAACCTACATGTGGTGCACAGTACCTTTTGCATCTTTTATTTATTTTTTTAACAGAAAATCTGCCCCCAAAATGTCATTGTAGGTATTATAAATTACTATTATTATTATTATTATTATTATTATTATTATTATTATTATTATTATTATTATTATATCATTATAATGTTAGCTAAATATTACTACGATGTGAGTTTGTTTAAAACATTCGTTCCGGGGCTGGTGAAGTGGTGTACAACTTCCCATATTACTGGTGTGCAGTGTGGCAAGATTCCATTGTGACTGGGATCCATGCTTCGAGTTGTTTCACCCTCGGACCAATTACCTGTACATTGTTGGTCATTAGTGTTTTATAACTCCAAGGAGTCACAAAATAATACAAAAAGTACTAAAAATACAAACATTGAAGAAAAAAACCCCATTCAAAACAAGTTGATGACATTGACATTTAAATTAGTACAGATTTCTAAATCGAAAATAATACAAGATGCTTATAACAATGAAGCTGTCAGTACTGACGTCTTTATTTGTATTAAACAATAATACATTGCCACAAAGGAAAGAAAATGTTCATGAAATTACATCTGTATACTTTTTGCCCCTCTGCCCAAACACACACACAAGGCTCCATTACACACCTCTGCCCAAACACACACAAGGCTCCATTACACACCTCTGCCCAAACACACACAAGGCTCCATTGTACTTTATCATTAGTAAGTGCACTTACACTATAGCGGTACACTCTTCAGTGAAAACACCAAAAGATGAGCTGAATTCATTCCACAAAGTATGATCAAAGAGATCCGCCTATAATTCTGATAACAGTAACAGACATATGCAAATACAAAAGGATGTCAACCTCGTCAAGACAACAGTGTAATATACCACTGGGTTCCCACCCAGTCGGGAAATCAGGATAAAGTCAGGAATTTTGTAATTTCTTCAAGGTCGGGAAAAACCGGTCTTGAAAATGAAAACGGTCGAATTATTTTTGTGGAGTTTTGATTAAGATTCATGCAGGCTACCGCCTTTGTTTTGAGTCCCCAACCCCACCCCCTTTTCTATTGAGTTTGTGTGACACTGTACGCAATGTGACCTTTCACCTGTTGATTGTAGTTATCTATCATTGAAATCTGGGTTCATCACACATTCGCAGAGCAAAGGAAACAATAAAATAAAGACTCCCCGCCTAGAGGCTAGCCTCTAATCTTATTCCTCATTCATTCAAAATTCCATCGAACGTCCAGCTTCTCGAATTGCAGTGAAATCCTATGAAAAACTGAGCTTTGCCTTGATGTAGACATTTCTCTGGCTTTTTAAACGCCAAATCTAATCTAGATTCTAGATCTATAGAGATACTTGATCAAGGCCTTTGTGAATTCCACTGGTATCGGTAGGTAGACCTAAGACTATATTTAGATAATACATCGATTTATACGTAATCTAGACTCTTAATTGTGATTTTCGTTATGTCGAACGTAACTTTTCAAGATTCGTGGATGGAAGATCCATCGATGAAGGATTGGATCCGACCATGTGAAAACAGACACGAGGCTAGTTGTGTTTTATGTAAAAAGAAAATCAACATAAAGACAATGGGTATATCATCTCTAACATCGCATGCATCTTCGAAGAAGCACAAAGCTTTGGTGCACACTAAACAAAACTCTGACCGAAGTGGAATGCTCAAGTGTGTTGTTAAGCCTAAGGAACCTGAGTCTGTGACTGAAACTGTGCAAAAACCAGAAAATTCAAATAATGTGCTTGGATCTAGATCAAATTCAAATTCTTCACCTGTTACTTCTATTTCTCGATCTTCCCTGGATTCATTTGTTTCAAATTCTGACGGCTCAAAATCAGAAATATGGTGGTGCATTCTTACACTTACAGCTCTAAATAATCATTCTGCCAGGACTAACGAAAACATTGATTTTTTTTCTAAGGAAAATGTTTCCCAAAGATCCCACTATCAGTAAATTCACATGTGGAGAGACAATGTATACTATGACTATGGTTTTTGGCCTTGCAAGGCAGTTCAAGGAGTTTCTATTAAATAAAATTTCCTCTAAGCCCTATTTGCTGATGTTCGACAAATCGATCTCAATAAAGCTAACGGCAAAAAACAGCTGGATTCGGATGTCAGGTTATGGAGTGGTGGGGTAGTTGTGAGTCGGTATCTCGATAGCCAGATGCTTGGACATTCGACTGCTAATGACCTCCTCCAGGCCCTGAATGAAAATGGGAACGCCATTCCATTCACAAATCTTGTCCATCTTGCAATGGATGGACCTAGCGCACACTTCCCAACCGGTATGATTTTGCGTATTTTGATACACATTTTTACCGCAAATACGCAAATATGTGAACACAAGTCAAATTACACAAACTGTAGGAATAATAATAATAATAAATTTTAAAAATTAAAAAAAAAATTTTAAATGACGAAAACGACACTGCGAAACAACGAGTCACATCATGGCAGAAGTACACACTTGACAATATCCGCCGATGCTTGAACGATCGAAACCGGAAGTGTGATAAGCTAATGGTGTGAGTTTGCTTGACTTCAAGTGCCATTGTTTATATATCCAGGCATTCTAATTACATGTATAGGCCTATTCTAACCAGTCAGTTCTTCGGCACAACTTGTGCATGTTCGATCGAAACCGGAAGTGTGATAATAGGCCAATAGTGAGCGTTCGCTTTATTTCAAGTGCCTTTGTTTATATCCGGGCATTCTAATAATAGGCTATTCTAACCAGTCAGTGCAGTCACTTCTTTGGCACAACGTGCACATGTTCCTATCGAGCTCGATCTACGAACTGCGTTTCTGATGATTTGAAGTGTTGTGGGCACTTCTCAGTTTTATCGTTTCTTTGGGACTAGAATCTACATGGTTTATTGATCTACAGTGATTTGTGATATTTTCAATTTGAAGAAGTGGCTTAAATACATTGTGGTACAATTCCTCAGGATCCCCTTCTAGACCTAGGCATCTAGAATAAATCCAGAATTCTAGATCTATCACGCGGCAAAGATATTAGGCTTAGGATTCAATCCACTTATTAGACTCAAGGCCTAGATCACGTAGATCTAGGTTTTTTATAGATCTAGGCTAGTCTTGATGTAGATTAGGGCTGAAAAGACTGATTTTTTTTTTTCAAAATGGCTGATTCTGGAAAACATGAACGAGGACAAGTCTTTTTGAAATCGTATACTACCAAAGTTCCATTTATTAAGGAGTATAATAGTAAAGGAACTGATGATAATAAATTCTGCGCCCGTTGCACTTGTTGCAAGACCGATATCTATATGGGGTCAGCTGGTGCAGGTGATATTAGACGCCATGAGAAATGCTCTAAACATATTCAGAATTTCAAAGCTCAGACTACTAATCAACCAAGACTCAATGTTCATGTCCAACTGACAAAAAGCTATGGAAGATCAGGCTGCAACAGAAAAAAGAGAAAGAGAGGAAAAGTTGAAAGAAGATACTATAAGGGCTGAGGTTATGTTGGTTGAGTTGATAGCAAAGCTAAATTTATCGATGAACTCTGCAACAACTCTTACTGAGGCATTTAAAGTCATGTTTCATGATTCTCAGATAGCCCAAAATTTTCATTGTGGTTGCACCAAAGCCACAGCGATAGTTAAAGACCTAGCTTCAAAACATAAAAAACTTTTAGTTGGGAGAATGAGAAATGGACCATTTTGCCTTTCAACAGATGGCTCTAACGATTCAAACTCTAGGCTGTATCCAATCTTTGTTAGGAGTAAGAGTGTTAATCCTGAAACATTAAAAGTAGAGGCAGGGGTTGTTTCTCTTCCTGTTCTTGAGGAGTCCTCGACTGGTGAGAACATTTTTAAACTGTTAGACCAATCGTTAAAAACATCCAACATCAGCTGGAGCAATTGTGTTGCCTTCGGCTGTGATAATGCGTCTTTTATGGTCAGAGTTCACAATGGTGTTTTCAGTTTTATTAAAAAGGAAAATCATTACTGTGTGTTATCAGGCTGCGCACTTCACTTGGTACACATCGCAGCTGGAAAGGTTTCCCACCTCCTCCCTTATCAGCCAGCTGATTTGTTGGCTGATATCTTCTACTACATAAAAAAAGAGCAGCGTCCGCCAAAGAAAACTCAGTAAGTGGCAAGAATATCACAGGAAGGAACAAACAAAGATGCTGAAACATGTGTCAAACAGGTGGTTAAGCATTGGTAGATGCCTAGATAGACTTGTGGAGGACTGGCGACCACTTCGTTCTTTCTTTGAAGAGGAATATAAGAAAAACACTAAAGAAGGGACTGCAGCCAATTCAAAAGCAAAAGCCATTTTCAGTGTGTTAGGATCCGAAACAGCAAAACTCTGTGCATTATTTATGAAGTTTTCAGTCAAAATCTTTGAGTTTGAGCCTTTCCTCACTTCAAATCAGTCTCACGCACCAATGGTTCCATTGCTTCATGAGTCAATGTGTAGACTTATGTCAAAAATTTTGACAAAGTTTGTCAAGCCCACTGCAATGTGTTTTAAGGGATCCTTTGATGCGGAATATGGATCGGACTATATCATCAAAGATCTTAATGAAGTGTCTGAAGGTGTAGAAGCCAGTAAATTCATGAGAGACCAAAACTATTCCAAATCCAAGAGATCTGAATTTCAGAAATGTGTGGTCAATTACTATAAGGCTGTGTGCATGTACTTAAAAGATAATTTGCCCCATGGCAACACATTTCTTAACAAAGTCAGTGCTGCATCACTGGAAAATTTAGCCAAGCCTCAAGCCATCAGCAATTTTAATTACATTTTATATGACCAACCTGCTTTTATTCCAAGTGGTGCCACTGCTGACATGGTTGAGTCCCAACTTTGTCGCCTCCAGCTGACAGTAATGGAGAATACGCTCCAAGAGGGTGAAAGAATAAATGAAAGATGGGCAAAGTAGACCTTCATGGACTTAGATACTAAATTTGATTGCCACTTTTTGATAAATCTTTTGGTTGTTCCACACTCTTCAGCAAGCTGCGAAAGAGTATTTTCATGCGTTTGAAAGATCAAAACAGATCAGCGATGGAATTTAGGAGATAAGCTTTTAGAGGCATTGATAATCACAAAGTTTATCCCAGGATGCCCACTTAAACGCACCATTTTTCAGAAATGCTGCAGTTCCTCAAAAGATCCTGTGTCCGATCACTCACCAACAACGTGGAAATACAGACTGAAGCCGTCTTTAACTCACTCATTGTCATATAAATCTCCTGAAGACATGGGTTGCAGAAAGGAAATTCAGGCCCTCTTGCCCTCTGCTAGCCTGGTTGGACTATTAACTTCAAGCAAAAATTGGTGAGTTATCGAATTTCATCACTCATGAACCGATACGTAGAAATTTTTTTTTTTTTTTTTTTTTTTTTTGGGGGGGGGGAGAGAAAATATGGTAAAACTGACAAAATTTTGGCCGAAAATATGACAAAAAAAATTAAGGGGTTGGCAAGTCTGCTAGCGTGAACTGGGCACTTCATGAGAAGTTGAATCATCAGCTTCAGAGGGATTATAATTCCAGACTAATGAATAAAGGCTCCTGTGGTCTGCGCGAAAAGGGATGTCGACAAGTGGATGGGACTTGGAGCATGTTCTGTCATCTGTGTGCTATCTTTTCAACAATGTCCCTGCCAGACGTGAGGATTACACAGATGAGACAAACAGCACTGTCTTCCCATTGAAATTCTGTGCACATCGCTGAAAAGTTTTTGACCTCATATCAGACTGATAAGCCCATGGTGCCATTCCTCTACCAAGATTTGATACAACTTGTGAAAACTTTTGAAAAGAATTGTTAAATCCGACGTTAATGTTATGGAGAAAAATGATATTAAGGACTTGGATTTTAAACTTAGTGACATTTTCATGGAGGGTTCCAAATTCAATGTAGGTGTTGAAGCCAGTGAGATTCTGAAACAGGCAAAATGTTCTCCCAGAGACAGACGGATGAGTTCTTTCTTTCTTTCTTTCTTCATCTGTCCCCATTTCTACCTTTCGGTGTATGGGTTTGCGTACCCGCAATGATCT